>CM055117.1:4664889-4692332 GCA_029206835.1 Rana muscosa | reverse complement strand
CCCCAATTCTACAGAGGAGACCTCCTCTCCCCAATTCTACAGAGGAGACCTCCTCTCCCCAATTCTACAGAGGAGACCTCCTCTCCCCAATTCTACAGAGGAGACCTCCTCTCCCCAATACTACAGAGGAGACCTCCTCTCCCAATTCTACAGAGGAGACCTCCTCTCCCCAATACTACAGAGGAGACCTCCTCTCCCCAATTCTACAGAGGAGACCTCCTCTCCCCAATACTCAGAGGAGACCATCTCCCCCCAATACTACAGAGGAGACCATCTCCCCCCAATTCTACAGAGGAGACCTCCTCTCCCCAATACTACAGAGGAGACCTCCTCTCCCCAATTCTACAGAGGAGACCTCCTCTCCCCAATACTACAGAGGAGACTCCTCTCCCCAATTCTACAGAGGAGACCTCCTCTCCCCAATACTACAGAGGAGACCTCCTCTCCCCAAATACTACAGAGGAGACCATCTCCCCCCAATACTACAGAGGAGACCATCTCCCCCCAATACTACAGAGGAGACCATCTCCCCCCAATACTACAGAGGAGACCATCTCCCCAATACTACAGAGGAGACCATCTCCCCAATACTACAGAGGAGACCTCCTCTCCCCAATACTACAGAGGAGGACCATCTCCCCCCAATACTACAGAGGAGACCATCTCCCCCCAATACTACAGAGGAGACCATCTCCCCAATACTACAGAGGAGACCATCTCCCCAATACTACAGAGGAGACCATCTCCCCAATACTACAGAGGAGACCTCCTCTCCCCAATACTACAGAGGAGACCTCCTCTCCCAATACTACAGAGGAGACCTCCTCTCCCCAATACTACAGAGGAGACCATCTCCCCCAATACTACAGAGGAGACCATCTCCCCAATACTACAGAGGAGACCATCCCCCCAATACTACAGAGGAGACCATCCCCCCAATACTACAGAGGAGACCATCTCCCCAAGTCTACAGAGGAGACTAAACCAAACACAACAGAGAGACCTCCTCTCCCCAATACACAGAGGAGACTGGAGCACAGTGGTGTAGTGGTTAGCACTTTCACCTAGCAGAAAAAAAAAAAAAAAAAAAGAGAAGGGGTCGTGGGTTTGAATCCCGATCACGACACCATCTGCCTGGAGTTTGCATGTTCTCCCTGTGTCTGCGTGGGTTTCCTCTGGGTACTCCGGTTTCCTGCCACACTCCAAAGACATGCTGGTAGGTTAATTGGATCTTGTCCAAATTGGCCAGTATATATATGTACGAATGTGTGTGTCCCAAGCGTGTTGAGATCCTACGGGGTAAATGACCGCACCAGCCCACTGGCTGCAAAAAGCGCCTAGAGGCAATTCAGTTCGCATGTGAGCGCTCTACAAGTCATTGACGGTCTAGCAGCAGTTTGTCACCATCTAGGGACTAAACCCCAAGAGGTGGGAGAAAGAGCCCCGACTTCCTAGTGCTACAGATCTCTTCATCCCCCGACACATTTCCAGGTACAGCCACCCGACCTACCTCTCCTACCCCATTGTCCTCATTTGCAGTCCATACCGGTGACAGAGCCGGATAATATCAGATACAGGACACGCTCCCGTGTAGGACCATCCAATCATTGCTGGTGGTGGAAAAACCAAAATGTGCAAAAAGACAGTCTACAGAAAAGGATGGGGGTTATTTTGGATGTCTGTTTACCAAAATATATTTTATTACAATCCAAGGGCTGAATAGAGAAATCTAAACGATTCCTGCCCAGCGCCAGCCAACGTGAGGAGGCCCCCCCCAGCCCAGCCAACGTGAGGAGCCCCCCCCCCCCAGCCCAGCCAACGTGAGGAGCCCCCCCCCAGCCCCAGCCAACGTGAGGAGACCCCCCCCAGCCAAGCGCCAGCCAACGTGAGGAGGCCCCCCCCCCCAGCCCAGCGCCAGCCAACGTGAGGAGGCCCCCCCCCCAGCCCAGCGCCAGCCAACGTGAGGAGGCCCCCCCCAGCCCAGCGCCAGCCAACGTGAGGAGGCCCCCCACCAGCCAACGTGAGGAGGCCCCCCCCAGCCAACGTGAGGAGGCCCCCCCCAGCCCAGCGCCAGCCAACGTGAGGAGGCCCCCCCCAGCCCAGCGCCAGCCAACGTGAGGAGGCCCCCCCCAGCCCAGCGCCAGCCAACGTGAGGAGGCCCCCCCAGCCCAGCGCCAGCCAACGTGAGGAGGCCCCCCCCAGCCCAGCGCCAGCCAACGTGAGGAGGCCCCCCCCAGCCCAGCGCCAGCCAACGTGAGGAGGCTTCCCCCTCCAGCCCAGCGCCAGCCAACGTGAGGAGGCTTCCCCCTCCAGCCCCAGCCAACGTGAGGAGGCCCCCCCAGCCCAGCCAAGGTGAGGAGGCCCCCCCCCAGCCCAGCCAAGAGGAGGAGCCCCCCCCCAGCCCAGCCAAGAGGAACCCCCCCCCAGCCCAGCCAAGAGGAGGAGGCCCCCCCCCAGCCCAGCCAAGAGGAGGAGGCCCCCCCCAGCCCAGCCAAGAGGAGGAGGCCCCCCCAGCCCAGCCAAGAGGAGGAGGCCCCCCCCAGCCCAGCCAAGAGGAGGAGGCCCCTCCAGCCCAGCCAAGAGGAGGAGGCCCCTCCAGCCCAGCCAAGAGGAGGAGGCCCCTCCAGCCCAGCCAAGAGGAGGAGGCTTCCCCCAGCCCAGCGCCAGCAAACGCGAGGCGGCGCCCCCCCAGCACAGCGCCAGCCAACGCGAGGAGCCCGCCCCCCAGCCCAGCCAACGTGAGGAGCCCCCCCAGCCAACGTGAGGAGGCCCCCCCCAGCCCAGCCAACGTGAGGAGGCCCCCCCCAGCCCAGCCAACGTGAGGAGCCCCCCCAGCCAACGTGAGGAGGCCCCCCCCAGCCCAGTGCCAGCCAACGTGAGGAGCCCCCCCCCCCCCAGCCCAGCGCCAGCCAACGTGAGGGCCCCCCCCCCCAGCCCAGCGCCAGCCAACGTGAGGAGGCCCCCCCCAGCCCAGCGCCAGCCAACGTGAGGAGGCCCCCCCCAGCCCAGCGCCAGCCAACGTGAGGAGGCCCCCCCCAGCCCAGCGCCAGCCAACGTGAGGAGGCCCCCCCCCCAGCCCAGCCAACGTGAGGAGGCTTCCCCCCCCCAGCCCAGCGCCAGCCAACGTGAGGAGGCTTCCCCCCCCAGCCCAGCGCCGGCCAACGTGAGGAGGCCCCCCCCAGCCCCAGCCAACGTAAGGAGGGCCCTCCCCCAGCCCCAGCCAACGTAAGGAGGCCCCCCCCCAGCCCAGCGCCAGCCGAGGTGAGGAGGCCCCCCCCCAGCCCAGCCAAGAGGAGGAGCCCCCCCCAGCCCAGCCAAGAGGAGGAGCCCCCCCCCAGCCCAGCCAAGAGGAGGAGCCCCCCCCAGCCCAGCCAAGAGGAGGAGCCCCCCCCAGCCCAGCCAAGAGGAGGAGGCCCCCCCCAGCCCAGCCAAGAGGAGGCGCCCCCCCCCAGCCCAGCGCCAGCCAACGCGAGGAGGCGCCCCCCCCCAGCCCAGCCAACGCGAGAGGCCCCCCCTTAGCCCAGCACCAGCCAACGTGAGGCCCCCCCCAGCCCAGCCAACGTGAGGAGGCCCCCCAGCCAACGTGAGGAGGGCCCCCCCCCAGCCCAGCGCCGGCCAACGTGAGGAGCCCCCCCCAGCCCAGCGCCGGCCAACGTGAGGAGCCCCCCCCCAGCCCAGCGCCGGCCAACGTGAGGAGCCCCCCCCAGCCCAGCGCCAGCCAACGTGAGGAGGCCCCCCTCCAGCCCAGCGCCGGCCAACGTGAGGAGGCCCCCCTCCAGCCCAGCGCCGGCCAACGTGAGGAGGCCTCCCCCCAGCCAACGTGAGGAGGCCTCCCCCCCAGCCAACGTGAGGAGGCCTCCCCCCAGCCAACGTGAGGAGGCCTCCCCCCAGCCAACGTGAGGAGGCCTCCCCCCAGCGTGAGGAGGCCCCCCCAGCGCCAACCAACGTAAGGAGGCCCCCCCCCCAGCCAACGTGAGGGAGGCCTCCCCCCCAGCCAACGTGAGGAGGCCTCCCCCCAGCCAACGTGAGGAGGCCTCCCCCCAGCCAACGTGAGGAGGCCTCCCCCCAGCCAACGTGAGGAGGCCTCCCCCCAGCCAACGTGAGGAGGCCCCCCAGCGCCGTGAGGAGGCCCCCCCCCAGCGCCAACCAACGTAAGGAGGCCCCCCCCAGCCCCAGGCGCCGGCCAACGTGACGAGGCCCCCCCCTAGCCCAGCGCCGGCCAACGTGACGAGGCCCCCCCCCAGCCCAGCGCCGGCCAACGTGACGAGGCCCCCACCAGCCCAGCGCCGGCCAACGTGACGAGGCCCCCACCAGCCCAGCGCCGGCCAACATGACGAGGCCCCCCCCCCCAGCCCAGCGCCGGCCAACGTGACGAGGCCCCCCCCAGCCCAGTGCCGGCCAACGTGAGGAGGCCCCCCAGCGCCGGCCAACGTGAGGAGGCCCACCCCAGCCCAGCGCCGGCCAACGTGACGAGGCCCCCCCCAGCCCAGCGCCGGCCAACGTGAGGAGGCCCCCCAGCGCCGGCCAACGTGAGGAGGCCCCCCCAGCCCAGCGCCGGCCAACGTGAGGAGCCCCCCCAGCCAACGGGAGGTGGGGGCCCCCCCCAGCCCAGCCAACGGGAGGTGGGGGCCCCCCCAGCCCACGTGAGAAGGGGCCCCCCCCAGCCCAGCACTGGCCAACGTGAGGTGCCCCCCCCCCCCAGCCCAGCCCAGCACCGGCCAACGCGAGGAAGAGACGTCTTGGGGCGGTCAGTAATAGGACCCTGGGGCAATTCAAATGGGAACACAATATACACAATTCTACCAACTCCACTCACAAAGATCCAGAGACAGTTCCCTAAAAATTCATCCTCTTCCATTATCCACCTATTTGGACTCCCCAATGGCGCTGTGCCATATTCTAGACAGGAAGTTAGTTGTGTGAAGGAAAATACTTTGTGTTCAGGTTCTTGTGCAGCAAACAAAGTTGTCAGCCAGCAGTGGAAAACCCCTTTTCACATCAGCAATTATATGCCCCTCCCCCCCATCACCAGTTCTCCAAAGATCTCATATACTGGTTTCCAGTCCCGATCAGCTGCCCGGCCTTCCACTTATCCCAGAAAACCTCTCAGTCAGTAAAGTGCCAAGTGAACAACCCTCAGCAACCAATCAGAATCTGGAGAAAAATTGGACCAGATGCGAAGGAGTCGCTACGGTTGTAACTTTGAAGAGCTGTGAACATGAAGAGAAGAGATCTATTTTTTGGAAAGGAGTAGGGGGGTGCCATGTACTCCTTCACATTGGGGAGGGGGGGGGCAGGGGTTTGAGCAGTATCTTGGGGATCCCTTTTTTCTTAAAGGATTCCAATAAGCCCCCCCCCCCCAAACCACAGACCCCCCACAGCCCCTGGGCCAGGGAAGAGGCCCTTGGCCTCAGGAACAAGAGGATTTGCCATGGGGGTGGGGGGTCTCCCATGGGAAGGTAGTCATGTTGAGGGCGTGTGGCCTGGCATGGGTTAAGAAGGAGAGGCCACACACTTGTTCACCTACAGGCTGCATGTTTGGACTGGTGTAAATTATTGGGGGAACCCTGAGCCTTTTTTTGTGGGGGTCCCCTAGTAACACCTATAGCGGACCCCCATGTAGAAATCAGGGTCATGTATAGATGAAGGGAATTCCTGGTCATACAGGGAACTGTCATTTACCGTAGAGGTCGGAGTAGATGCAGTAGGGGGGTGTATAAACCACACAGAGGGGTCACTTCACAGGTCAGGTCACCCCCCCCCCCCCCAGGCATGTGATTTAGGGGATTCTGCATTGCCGAGAAAACGGACATTATTGGTGAACATTCGGCTCCGGTGTCAATGGGGTTCAGATTTGGCACCTGAACCTGCCATCAGCCAAACACATGAGACGCACCCCCCCCCCACAATCGTTCTATTCTACAACGTGTCCAACATCCCCCACGGGTCATACCCTATTATACCATTGATGTAGATCACATGTGTTGTAGAATTGGGGGACATCATTAATGTACAGTGCCTTGAAAAAGTATTCATACCCCTTGAAATTCCCCACATTTTGTTCCAACCAAAAACGTAAATGTATTTTATTGGGATTTTATGTGATGGACCAACACAAAGTGTCACCTAATTGTGAAGTGGAAGGAAAATGATACAAAATAAATATGTGAAAAGTGTGTGGGGGGGGGGGGGCATTTGTATGGCGCCCCCCGGAGTCAATACTTTGTAGAACCCCCTTTCTCTACAAGTCTTTTTGGGGGTGTCTCTACCAGCTTTGCACATCTAGAGAGGGACATTTCTGCCCATTCTTCTTCTTTGTAAAATATCTCAAGCTCTATCAGATTGGATGGAGAGCGTCTGTGATCAGCAATTTTCAAGTCTTGCCACAGATTCTCAATGTGATTTAGGTCTGGACTGTGCCATTCTAACACATGAATATGCTTTGATCTAAACCCTTCCATTGTAGCTCTGGATGTACTTTAGGGTCGTTGTCCTGCTGGAAGGTGAACCTCCCCCCCTCCCCAGTCTCAAGTCTTTTGCAGTCTCTAACAGGTTTTCTTCTAAGATTGTCCTGTATTTGTCTCCATCCATCTTCCCATCAACTCTGACCAGCTTCCCTGTCCCTGATGAAGAAAAGCATCCCCACCACATGATGCTGCCACCACCATGTTTCACGGTGGGGATAGTGTGTTCAGGGTGATGTGCAGCGTTAGTTTTCCCCCCACACATAGCGTTTTGCTTTTAGGCCAAAAGTTGAATTTTGGTCTCATGTGACCAGAGCACCTTCTTCCACATGTTTGCTGTGTCCCCCACATGATTGCTGTGTCCCCCACATGATTGCCCACAAACTGTAAACAGGACTTCTTATGACTTTCTCTCACCAATGTCTTTCTTCTTGTCACTCTTCCATAAAGGGCAGATTTGTGGAGAAGCACGACTAATAGTTGTCCTGTGGACAGATTCTCCCCCCTGAGCTGTGGATCTCTGCAGCTCCTCCAGAGTTACCATGGACCTCTTGGCTGCTTCTCTGATGAATGCTCTCCTTGCCCGGCCCGGTCAGTTTAGGTGGATGGCCATGTCTTGGTAGGTTTGCAGTTGTGCCATACTCTTTCCATTTTCCGATGATGGATTGAACAGAGCTCTGTGAGATGATCAAAGCTTGGGAGATTTTTTTATAACCTAACCCTGCTTTATACTTCTCCACAACTTTATCCCTGACCTGTCTGGTGTGTTTCTTGGCCTTCATGATGCTGTTTGTTCACTAAGGTTCTCTAACAAACCTCTGAGGGCTTCACAGAACAGCTGTATTTATACTGAGATTACATGACACACAGGAGGACTCTATTTACTAATTATGTGACTTCTGAAGGTAATTGGTTCCCCTAGATGTTAGAGTAAAGGGGGCTGAATACAAATGCCCCCCCCTCCCCACACACTTTTCACATATTTATTTGTATCATTTTCCTTCCACTTCACAATTATGTGCCGCTTTGTGTTGGTCCATCACATAAAATCCCAATAAAATACATTTACGTTTTTGGATGTAACATGACAAGATGTGGGAAATTTCAAGGCTCTGTAGGTCACCCGTGGAACAGGTTGGATACTTTGTGATATAATGGGAGGGATGTCATTGGTGTAGAGATGATACTTTTGCTCTGATTGGCTCGATGTTGGTTGATGTGGATTTGTGTTCTGGAAGAAGATGAGGAAAAAGTTTACTCATTTACTGATCCGGGCACACTGAATGGAGGGAGGGAGGGGCACCATACTGAATGGAGAGGAGGGGGGGCACACTGAATGGAGAGGAGGGGGGGGGCACACTGAATGGAGAGGAGGGGGGGGGCACACTGAATGGAGAGGAGGGGGGGGCACACTGAATGGAGAGGAGGGGGGGGGCACACTGAATGGAGAGGAGGGGGGGGGGGCACACTGAATGGAGAGGAGGGGGGGGGCACACTGAATGGAGAGGAGGGGGGGGCACACTGAATGGAGAGGAGGGGGGGGCACTGAATGGAGGGGAGAGGGGGGGGCACACTGAATGGAGGGGAGAGCACACTGAATGGAGGGGAGAGGGGGGGCACCACACTGAATGGAGGGGAGGGGGGGGCACCACACTGAATGGAGGGGAGAGGGGGGGCACCACACTGAATGGAGGGGAGAGGGGGGGGCACCACACTGAATGGAGGGGGGGGGGGCACCACACTGAATGGAGGGGAGGGGGGGGCACACTGAATGGAGAGGAGGGGGGGGCACACTGAATGGAGAGGAGGGGGGGGCACACTGAATGGAGAGGAGGGGGGGCACACTGAATGGAGAGGAGGGGGGGGGCACACTGAATGGAGAGGAGGGGGGGGGGCACACTGAATGGAGAGGAGGGGGGGGCACACTGAATGGAGAGGAGGGGGGGGCACACTGAATGGAGAGGAGGGGGAGAATGGAGGGGAGGGGGCACACTGAATGGAGGGGAGAGGGGGGGCACACTGAATGAAGGGGAGAGCACACTGAATGGAGGGGAGAGGGGGGGCACCACACTGAATGGAGGGGAGAGGGGGGGCACCACACTGAATGGAGGGGAGAGGGGGGGCACCACACTGAATGGAGGGGAGAGGGGGGGCACCACACTGAATGGAGGGGAGGGGGGGCACACTGAATGGAGAGGAGGGGGGGAATGGAGGGGAGGGGGGCACACTGAATGGAGGGGAGAGGGGGGCACACGCATATTCCTGTAACTGTACGAGGGAAGAGTCCCATGCTCCTGCACCTCTTCTCAGTCCTGCTCAGGAAGGAGCTGCACACCCCACAAGTCTCTTTCATTGATGGATCTTCAGAACTCTGCGGAGATTCAGGAGGAGTCTGGAAACCCACGGAATGAACTCGGATGCACTGCGAGGAATTCTACAAACACAGCGGGACTTTCCTTTGAGTCAGTGTAAAGTTTGTGTGCAGTTTGAGGAGGGGGGGGAGGGGCAGACAAGAGGAGGGGGGCCTTTGTGTCTGCAGCATGCTGTGGAAATCTGAGAGCCCCTCCCCCCCGCCATGTAAAGACCCCTAACAATGGAGGAATGTGTGACCCGACACCCCCCCCCCACCATAAGTATATTGTTCAACTATATGTAATCCCCATCATCTTCCTCCTGTACTGACCTCATTAATGGACTACTACCACCACATGTACCTACTACTCCCTGCCTACTACTACTACTCCCTGACTACTACTACTACTCCCTGCCTACTACTACTACTCCCTGACTACTACTACTCCCTGACTACTACTACTACTCCCTGACTACTACTACTACTCCCTGACTACTACATCACCGGGAGACCCCCACATGTACACGGTGGAGCAGGCGGTAGATACGGGGGTAGAGTTGTCTGGATTCCCTTGTACTGCGCCAAAAATTATCTCCAAGTCAGACGGGAGTGTCCACATAAAATAAGGGGAGGATTATGTATTGCTTGTAATACACAGATTATTACACCTTCACAGGATTTATGAGGGACACTGACCCGGGTCACACCTGTTTAATGACAAAGTAAGAACGGCCCCCGGGGGCAGACGGGACTCCAGACATCCGGGACAGAGACAGCGAAACTTCACCGATTGTTCTGTGTGACGCACACACACCTGTCCTGACTTGTCCCTCCGAGGAGGTGACACTCCACAGGTCTACGGGTCTCATCAGATGACCTGGTCAGCACAAGTCTATGGGCATTGTCCTGGGGGTTACCTGATCACCACAGGTCTATGGGCATTGTCTCATGGCTACAGTGCATATTCACCACAAGTCTATGGGTCATGTCCCGGGGTTACCTGATCACCACAGGTCTATGGGTCTTGTCCCGGGGTTACCTGATCACCACAGGTCTATGGGTCTAGTCCCGGGGTTACCTGATCACCACAGGTCTATGGGTCTTGTCCCAGGGTTACCTAATCACCACAGGTCTATGGGTCTTGTCCCGGGGTTACCTGATCACCACAGGTCTATGGGTCTTGTCCCGGGGTTACCTGATCACCACAGGTCTATGGGTCTAGTCCCGGGGTTACCTGATCACCACAGGTCTATGGGTCTAGTCCCGGGGTTACCTGATCACCACAGGTCTATGGGTCTAGTCCCGGGGTTACCTGATCACCACAGGTCTATGGGTCTAGTCCCGGGGTTACCTGATCACCACAGGTCTATGGGTCTAGTCCCGGGGTTACCTGATCACCACAGGTCTATGGGTCTAGTCCCGGGGTTACCTAATCACCACAGGTCTATGGGTCTTGTCCCGGGGTTACCTGATCACCACAGGTCTATGGGTCTTGTCCCGGGGTTACCTGATCACCACAGGTCTATGGGTCTTGTCCCGGGGTTACCTGATCACCACAGGTCTATGGGTCTTGTCCCGGGGTTACCTGATCACCACAGGTCTATGGGTCTAGTCCCGGGGTTACCTGATCACCACAGGTCTATGGGTCTAGTCCCGGGGTTACCTAATCACCACAGGTCTATGGGTCTTGTCCCGGGGTTACCTGATCACCACAGGTCTATGGGTCTTGTCCCGGGGTTACCTAATCACCACAGGTCTATGGGTCTTGTCCCGGGGTTACCTAATCACCACAGGTCTATGGGTCTTGTCCCGGGGTTACCTGATCACCACAGGTCTATGGGTCTAGTCCCGGGGTTACCTGATCACCACAGGTCTATGGGTGTCATCACATGGCTACACTGCATGGACACCACAGTCCTACAAGTATTGTCCCATAGTCACCACAGGTCTATGGGTAGAGCTGCACAATTAATCGTTAAAAAATCGTGATCTCGATTCAACCCCCCCCCTGACGATTCTTTCATATAACAAGTGGAGAGAATTTATCTGCTCACTCAGCTGTCAAAAGAAAATATCGGGCAGTCTGCCAAGTTTTTAACAGGAAACATTGTAACTAACGCTTCCTTCTTAGATCAAAGGGATAAACTTCTGTGTGTGTAAAGAAAAATATGGGCAGTCTGCCAAGTTTTTAACAACATGAAACATTGTACCCAAGTTCCTTCTTAGAGCAAACCTCTGTGTGTAAATGCAGGAAGTTGAACCACTCAAGTCCAAATCTTTTTCTGATACTTGTTTAAGTTAAAATCAATATTTTTTTGCTAGAAACTTACATGGAACCCCCAAACATTATGAGACCCTAGGGAATAAAATGGCAATGGCTGCAATATTTTATGTCACACTGTATTTGCCCAGCGGTCTTTCAAATGCATTTTTTTTGGGAAAAAATACACTTCAATGAATAATAATAATAGTTTTAAATGTGAAAGATAATGTTACGCCGCAAGAATGGTGATCTATCTTCCAAGCAAAAAAATTGTTATTCTCATTTTAGCCAGAATCGTGCAGCTCGATCTATGGGTATCATCACATGGACACCACAGTCCTACAAGTATTGTCCCATGGTCACCCCAGGTCTATGGGCCTTGTCCTGGGGGTTACCCGATCACCACAGGTCTATGGGCCTTGTCCTGGGGGTTACCCGATCACCACAGGTCTATGGGCCTTGTCCTGGGGGTTACCCGATCACCACAGGTCTATGGGCCTTGTCCTGGGGGTTACCCGATCACCACAGGTCTATGGGCCTTGTCCTGGGGGTTACCCGATCACCACAGGTCTATGGGCCTTGTCCTGGGGGTTACCCGATCACCACAGGTCTATGGGTCTTGTCCCGGAGTTACCTGATCACCACAGGTCTATGGGTCTTGTCCCGGAGTTACCTGATCACCAAAGGGCTATGGATCTTGTCCCGGGGTTACCTGATCACCACAGGTCTATGGGTTATGTCCCGGGGTTACCCGATCACCACAGGTCTATGGGCCATGTCCTGGGGGTTACCCGATCACCACAGGTCTATGGGCCTTGTCCTGGGGGTTACCCGATCACCACAGGTCTATGGGCCTTGTCCTGGGGGTTACCCGATCACCACAGGTCTATGGGCCTTGTCCTGGGGGTTACCCGATCACCACAGGTCTATGGGCCTTGTCCTGGGGGTTACCCGATCACCACAGGTCTATGGGCCTTGTCCTGGGGGTTACCCGATCACCACAGGTCTATGGGCCTTGTCCTGGGGGTTACCCGATCACCACAGGTCTATGGGCCTTGTCCTGGGGGTTACCCGATCACCACAGGTCTATGGGCCTTGTCCTGGGGGTTACCCGATCACCACAGGTCTATGGGCCTTGTCCTGGGGGTTACCCGATCACCACAGGTCTATGGGCCTTGTCCTGGGGGTTACCCGATCACCACAGGTCTACGGGCCTTGTCCTGGGGGTTACCCGATCACCACAGGTCTACGGGCCTTGTCCTGGGGGTTACCCGATCACCACAGGTCTACGGGCCTTGTCCTGGGGGTTACCCGATCACCACAGGTCTATGGGCCTTGTCCTGGGGGTTACCCGATCACCACAGGTCTATGGGCCTTGTCCTGGGGGTTACCCGATCACCACAGGTCTATGGGCCTTGTCCTGGGGGTTACCCGATCACCACAGGTCTATGGGCCTTGTCCTGGGGGTTACCCGATCACCACAGGTCTATGGGCCTTGTCCTGGGGGTTACCCGATCACCACAGGTCTATGGGCCTTGTCCTGGGGGTTACCCGATCACCACAGGTCTATGGGCCTTGTCCTGGGGGTTACCCGATCACCACAGGTCTATGGGCCTTGTCCTGGGGGTTACCCGATCACCACAGGTCTATGGGCCTTGTCCTGGGGGTTACCCGATCACCACAGGTCTATGGGCCTTGTCCTGGGGGTTACCCGATCACCACAGGTCTATGGGCCTTGTCCTGGGGGTTACCCGATCACCACAGGTCTATGGGTCTTGTCCCGGAGTTACCTGATCACCAAAGGGCTATGGATCTTGTCCCGGGGTTACCTGATCCCCAAAGGGCTATGGGTTATGTCCCGGGGTTACCTGATCACCACAGGTCTATGGGTCTTGTCCCGGGGTTACCTGATCACCACAGGTCTATGGGTATCATCACATGGCTATACTGCATGGACACCACAGCCCTACAAGTATTGTCCCATAGTCACCACAGGTCTATAAGGATCACCACAGATCTAAAGGCATCATTACCTGGTCACCCCAGGTTTATAGGTATCACTAGAGGGGTCATCACAGGTCTATAGAGAGTGGTCGGTAGATTTGTTGGAATCCTTCACGCCTCGTTCGTCCTAAAAAGTGATGACATGAAAACCACTTGTAGACCCGCGTGAGGTCCGTATGTCAGAGAAAAGCAACACGAGTGCTAAAAGATACACGATTGTTAATACTACAAAGATGTTGTAAATCAGTCCGGACAGGTGTGTTGGTAATTCTAGAAAAGATTATAAATATTGGATCCTGGTGAACATCAGAGGAAGGAAAGGAGAGCGAGCCAAAGATAAAAGCTAGAAGGTAAATATTAAGAAGTTTAAGACCATGGAGTAGAACCGCCCTCCCTGAATATGGCTGCAGGAGGAAAAATCAACCCCAGAATGAACAGAAGGATCGAGGAAATAGTATATAAAAAGGAGCGAAGGAAAACGGCCAAGAGATACAAGATGAGCGCCAAAGTCAAGGTACGTTGGGGCCCGATCATCTGTTGCTTTTTGATGGACCTCTAACACCACAAGGGGGAGAAGACCCTCGGGGACCCCCACCAAAGAGGGAGAGAAGACCCTCGAGGACCCCCACCAAAGAGGGAGAGAAGACCCTCGAGGACCCCCACCAAAGAGGGAGAGAAGACCCCCACCAAAGAGGGAGAGAAGACCCTCGAGGACCCCCACCAAAGAGGGAGAGAAGACCCTCGAGGACCCCCACCAAAGAGGGAGAGAAGACCCTCGAGGACCCCCACCAAAGAGGGAGAGAAGACCCTCGAGGACCCCCACCAAAGAGGGAGAGAAGACCCTCGAGGACCCCCATCAAAGAGGGAGAGAAGACCCTCGAGGACCCCCACCAAAGAGGGAGAGAAGACCCTCGAGGACCCCCACCAAAGAGGGAGAGAAGACCCTCGAGGACCCCATAGATAAAAGTTCAAACTGGAATTTGCCAACATGTTATAATACTCCCAGGAAAACCTAATTTAGATAGAGGAGATAAATCTGGGGCTTTGACAAGTCACATCAGACAAAAACAATAAAGCTTTCAGAGAACGCGGTACCTACTGTGAAACATGGTGGAGGCTCAGCTATGTTCTGGGGCTGTACTGCGGTGTTGAATCCGACATAAAATCCTCAGACCATAAAGGGATTCTGGAGCGGGACCTTGCTGCCCAGTGCCAGAAAACTCCTTCTCAGGTTGCAGGTCAGGGGTCCTCCAACAAAATAATGGCCAAAAACACAGAGCTACAGGCAGCCGGGAGTGGCCATGAAACTACAGGACTATTCTGAAGTGGTCTTCTATGGGCCCCGGCCTGAGACCAATCATCCCCCATTAGTCACCCTTCCAAGCTGAAGGAGCTTGCTGACGAACCTTCATATCTCCCTCCCCCTAGGTTATGGAGATGAGGAGAGGAGGGGGTGTTCTGTGGTCCTTACTGTACTGTGTGTATGGAGGAGAAGGTTGTCACAGAGGAAAGGACCACAGAATACCTCCTCCATACACACAGTACAGTGAGGGTTGTCAGCCTAGGACAGGAAGTGTGTTACTGGCAGGATCACCGGGTGAAAGTAAAAATAAAAAGGGGGGGGGGATACATAATTAAATCACTAAGGACTGATATTCTGCAACATAGAACATTCCTGTCCTCAGGATTGGATACATTGTAGAGGAACGAGGAACACAGAGCCAGATCTCTCCTCACAGCTTTCTGACAACCTGGAATTCCAACATTCTATCGGCATCAGAGACCTGAACATGACGACCGACCCCTAGAAACCGACACCCAGTGACCCCGAAGATCGACAAGGTTATAGAGTGCGAGCTCTTGTGACCAGTGACCCCCAACATGGACAGGGCTATAGAGTGCGAGCTCTTGTGACCAGTGACCCCCAACATGGACAGGGCTATAGAGTGCGAGCTCTTGTGACCAGTGACCCCCAACATGGACAGGGCTATAGAGTGCGAGCTCTTGTGACCCCCAACATGGACAGGGCTATAGAGTGTGAGCTCTTGTGACCAGTGACCCCCAACATGGACAAGGTTATAGAGTGCAAGCTCTTGTGACCAGTGACCCCCAACATGGACAGAGCTATAGAGTGCGAGCTCTTGTGACCAGTGACCCCCAACATCGGCAGGGCTATAGAGTGCGAGCTCTTGTGACCAGTGACCCCCAACATGGACAGGGCTATAGAGTGCAAGCTCTTGTGACCCCCAACATCGACAGGGCTATAGAGTGCGAGCTCTTGTGACCGGTGACCCCCCAACATCGACAGGGCTATAGAGTGCGAGCTCTTGTGACCAGTGAACCCCAACATGGACAGGGCTATAGAGTGCGAGCTCTTGTGCCCAGTGACCCCCAACATGGACAGGGCTATAGAGTGCGAGCTCTTGTGCCCAGTGACCCCCAACATGGACAGGGCTATAGAGTGCGAGCTCTTGTGCCCAGTGACCCCCAACATCGGCAGGGCTATAGAGTGCGAGCTCTTGTGACCAGTGACCCCCAACATGGACAGGGCTATAGAGTGCGAGCTCTTGTGACCAGTGACCCCCAACATGGACAGGGCTATAGAGAGCGAGCTCTTGTGACCAGTGACCCCCAACATGGACAAGGTTATAGAGTGCAAGCTCTTGTGACCAGTGACCCCCAACATGGACAGAGCTATAGAGTGCGAGCTCTTGTGACCAGTGACCCCCAACATCGGCAGGGCTATAGAGTGCGAGCTCTTGTGACCGGTGACCCCCCCAACATGGACAGGGCTATAGAGTGTGAGCTCTTGTGACCCCCAACATCGACAGGGCTATAGAGTGCGAGCTCTTGTGACTGGTGACCCCCCAACATCGACAGGGCTATAGAGTGCGAGCTCTTGTGACCCCCAACATGGACAGGGCTATAGAGTGCGAGCTCTTGTGACCAGTGACCCCCAACATGGACAGGGCTATAGAGTGCGAGCTCTTGTGACCAGTGACCCCCAACATGGACAAGGTTATAGAGTGCAAGCTCTTGTGACCAGTGACCCCCAACATGGACAGGGCTATAGAGTGCGAGCTCTTGCGACCAGTGACCCCCAACATGGACAAGGTTATAGAGTGCAAGCTCTTGTGACCAGTGACCCCCAACATGGACAGGGCTATAGAGTGCGAGCTCTTGTGACCAGTGACCCCCAACATGGACAGGGCTATAGAGTGCGAGCTCTTGTGACCGGTGACCCCCCCAACATGGACAGGGCTATAGAGTGGGAGCTCTTGTGACCAGTGACCCCCAACATGGACAGGGCTATAGAGTGCGAGCTCTTGTGACCGGTGACCCCCCCCCCAACATCGACAGGGCTATAGAGAGCGAGCTCTTGTGACCCCCAACATCGACAGGGCTATAGAGTGCGAGCTCTTGTGACCGGTGACCCCCCCCCAACATCGGCAGGGCCATAGAGTGCGAGCTCTTGTGACCAGTGACCCCCAACATGGACAGGGCTATAGAGTGCGAGCTCTTGTGACCCCCAACATCGACAGGGCTATAGAGTGCGAGCTCTTGTGACCAGTGACCCCCAACATGGACAGGGCTATAGAGAGCGAGCTCTTGTGACCAGTGACCCCGAAGATCGACAAGGTTATAGAGTGCAAGCTCTTGTGCCCAGTGACCCCCAACATGGACAGGGCTATAGAGAGCGAGCTCTTGTGACCAGTGACCCCGAAGATCGACAAGGTTATAGAGTGCAAGCTCTTGTGCCCAGTGACCCCCAACATGGACAGGGCTATAGAGTGCGAGCTCTTGTGACCAGTGACCCCCAACATGGACAGGGCTATAGAGTGCGAGCTCTTGTGACCAGTGACCGCCAACATGGACAGGGCTATAGAGTGCGAGCTCTTGTGACCGGTGACCCCCCCCAACATGGACAGGGCTATAGAGAGCGAGCTCTTGTTACCAGTGACCCCCAACATGGACAGGGCTATAGAGTGCGAGCTCTTGTGACCCCCAACATGGACAGGGCTATAGAGTGCGAGCTCTTGTGACCCCCAACATGGACAGGGCTATAGAGTGCGAGCTCTTGTGACCAGTGACCCCCAACATGGACAGGGCTATAGAGTGCGAGCTCTTGTGACCAGTGACCCCCCCAACATCGACAGGGCTATAGAGAGCGAGCTCTTGTGACCAGTGACCCCGAAGATCGACAAGGCTATAGAGTGCAAGCTCTTGTGCCCAGTGACCCCCAACATGGACAGGGCTATAGAGTGCGAGCTCTTGTGACCAGTGACCCCCAACATGTACAGGGCTATAGAGTGCGAGCTCTTGTGACCCCCAACAACGGCAGGGCTATAGAGTGCGAGCTCTTGTGACCAGTGACCCCCAACATGGACAGGGCTATAGAGTGCGAGCTCTTGTGACCAGTGACCCCCAACATCGGCAGGGCTATAGAGTGCAAGCTCTTGTGACCAGTGGCCCCGAACATCGGCAGGGCTATAGAGTGCGAGCTCTTGTGACCAGTGGCCCCGGGCAGATCAGACGTTGGGATTAGGTCACAGACACGGATCACTTTCATCCAATGTGATAATTAGGGATAATGTCGGGCGGATCTGTGACCAATCATCACATGACTGAGTGTGGGAAAATCTCAATCCACCATGTATGCCCCTCCCATATATATATATATATATATATATATATATATATATATATATATATATATATATTGTGACAGCAGGAAGGTAAAGTCACCTGGTTGCATCCAGGGGGGTAGATATATTTCGCCCAGATTCAGGCTTTACGCCGACTTATACAACTAGGTGGAGAGTTGTATAAGCCCAGCTGAGGCTAGTAGGCTCATGGATGACTCATACCTCTAGGGAGAGTGCTGGGCGTCGTGCAGACAGGGAGTTGATGAGACCAGCTGAAGCTTGTCAGCTCATTTAGGCCTCTATAAGAACTCCCAGCTTCATTAGATGTTAGCTCATGCCTGGAACCAGACCTGTGTGGACTGTCTAGGGAGAGTGAACCCCTGTGCGGTGAGACAAAGCCTGTGTGGCTATTTGCTTGGACATTTAAAACCAGGGACTTAGGGACTAGGACAGCACTAGGCTGATCCCAGTTGTTAGTTAGGAAACCTGTATGTTTAGTCAGAGGTCAACTTGACCAGGATTTATTTTGTTTATGTTTCTTTTGCTTTGCTGTGTTTTGTCACTGTAAATAGAAAATAAACCGCACCTTTTTGATTTTGAAAACCACAACCTCCGTTTGCTGGGCCTGTTTTGTGTGGGGAGCCCATCCCGGGGGTCACACACACCCGCTGCCGAGCTAACCCCCTCACAGTTGGTGGAGAATGCGGGCAGTTTTTTTTTAAGCCAGCATGGAGGAGATACTGAAGCAGCTGGCTCTAGCAAATGCCAATCAACAGCAGACAAATGCAGGTTTGCAAAAGAGCCTTGCAGCTCATCAACAGAGCCTTGCAGCTCAACAACAGAACTTCGCAGCCCAGCAGCAAGCTCATCAACAGAGCCTTGCAGCCCAGCAGCAGACAAACGCAACTTTGCAACAGAGTCTGGAGGCTCAGCAACGAGCCCAGCAGCAATCTGAGGCCCGCTTCATAGACCTGTTGCAGAAGCAAGAGCAGAGACTACAACAACAGATGGAAGCAGTAATGCAGCAACGTCCGCAGACCAGTGAGGAAAGCCGTCCCACTAATACCGCGTCCTTTGGGGTGAGTCGTTTATTGACAAAAATGACTGGAGAGGATGATCCAGAGGTATTTTTGACCACATTTGAAAGGACCGCTGAAAGAGAAAAGTGGCCTGAGGAGCAGTGGGCTGGACTGGTGGCTCCTCTGTTAACTGGTGAATCGCAGAAAGCTTACTATGACCTAGAGCCTAACCAAGCAAAAGACTATGTGATGCTAAAAGCTGAAATATTGGCAAGGCTGGGTGTCACCCAGGCTGTCCGGGCTCAGCGTGTGCATAACTGGACTTTCCAGCTTGGAAAACCCCCCAGGTCTCAAATGTATGATCTCATTCACCTGAGCAGAAAGTGGCTACAGCCAGAGACTTTGTCCGCACCAAAGATTGTGGAACGTGTTGTAATGGATCGGTTTTTGAGAGCTCTTCCTACTGCCATCCAAAAGTGGGTAAGCCATGGAGACCCAGAGACGGCCGATGGTCTTGTGGATCGTGTGGAGAAATACTTGGCTACAGAGAACCTGACGGCCTCTTCCAGAGACACTCGGACTTTCCACCCTAAGACCAGACCATCCCCAAGGCCGGAAAAGAGGATTCCAAGGGGTGAGGGTGGAGAGAGTGAGAGCTCTACCCCAAGTTTGGCGAGAACAGCCTGGGAAATCAGCGGCTCAAGAGGCGGCAAGAAGGATCGTTTGCTACCGCTGCCGGCAAGCGGGACATATTGCAGCCAATTGCCCGGTTGTGGAGGAACCCATGCAGTGTGACTTTCTGACGGGCAGACGTCAGTCGCTGTGTGCGACAGTCGCATGCACTGCCATTCGAGGAACTGAGAAACATTTATGCAAAATGTGTGTTAATGGTAGAAATGTTGTGGTATTGCTGGATTCAGGTAGCCTTGTGACCCTGATAAAGGCTGAGTTAGTTAAAACAGAGGTCTCTGGGAATAGCAAGGTAGCTGTTATTTGTGTGCATGGGGACACCCGAGAGTATCCAGTGACTACAGTGTGTTTCGAGACCCCCAAAGGTACCCTCTCTCATCCAGTGGGCTTAGTATCTCAGTTACCGCATGACGCCATTGTGGGAAGGGATTTTCCGAAGTTCTGGGAACTGTGGGATGATCCTGAGCCCCTCACTGGTGCCCCTATGTACCAGGAATGTGATAGCCAGAACTCCCCTGAGAGTGGTGAGGACTCTCCGGAATTTCCCTTATCAGTATTGGCAGGGGAGACTCAAGAAACTGGAGAGGAGCCCACCTCCTCAGACGAAAACCTACCGTCTGTGGAGTTTTCTGATCTTGAGGTTCACAGGGAAAACTTTGCCACAGAACAGTTGAAAGACCCCGCCCTAATAAAGGCACGGGAAAACGTAGTGAAAATAGATGGCGAGTTAGTGAACCCAGATAATACCTGCACTTACCCATACTTCAGCGTAGAGAAGGACCTACTGTATCGGGTGGCAAAAAGGGCAGAAGAAACCGTTGAGCAGCTTGTGGTGCCCAAACCTTACAGGAAGTTGGTGTTGGAGTTGGCCCATGGGCACATTCTTGGAGGTCATCTGGGGACAGAGAAAACCCGAGAGAGGGTATTACAGAGATTCTATTGGCCGGGGGTGATGAAGGACGTAGAAAATTATTGTTCCTCCTGCCCTGTGTGTCAGAGGTTGGCCCCGATGCCACATTTCCGTAGCCCGCTGGTCCCTCTACCCATCATTGAGGTCCCGTTTGAGAGGATCGCCATGGATTTGGTAGGTCCTATAATCAAGTCCGCTAGGGGGCACCAGTACATATTAGTTATAATGGACTATGCCACCCGTTATCCAGAAGCGATCCCTCTCCGAAATACCTCGGCCAAAACCATAGCCAAAGAGCTATCTCTTGTGTTTAGCCGGGTGGGTATTTGTAAAGAACTGCTTACGGACCAAGGTACACCCTTTATGTCCCGGGTTATGAAGGAGCTGTGTAAATTATTCAAAGTGACGCAATTACGTACATCTGTGTATCACCCCCAAACCGATGGGCTGGTTGAAAGATTCAACAAAACCCTAAAACAAATGTTGAAGAAAGTGGTGGATAGAGATGGAAAGGATTGGGACTGTCTACTTCCTTATTTGATGTTTGCTATTAGGGAGGTGCCCCAATCCTCTACGGGATTCTCCCCCTTTGAGTTACTGTATGGGAGACACCCAAGAGGGCTGTTGGATATTGCCAAGGAAACTTGGGAAAGTGAGAGTTCTCCCCACAGGAGTGTGATTGAGCATGTCGCCCTGATGCAAGACCGAATTGCACAGGTAATGCCCATCGTGAAGGAACATTTGGCCCAAGCGCAGTTAGCACAGCAGAGAGTGTACAACCGTGGAGCCAAGACCCGTACCTTTTCCCCGGGGGATAGGATACTGGTACTTGTCCCTACGGTTGAAAGTAAATTCCTTGCCAAATGGCAAGGCCCCTACGAGATAATGGAAAAAGTGAGCGAAGTGAATTACAAGGTCAGACAACCAGGAAGGCGAAAGCCCGAACAGATCTATCACGTTAATCTGTTGAAAGCCTGGAGGGATAGAGAGTCCCTAGTCGCAGACACTTGGTCACCAGCTCAAACTGGTTGCGTGATTCCTGAGGTTGGAATAGCAGCCACCTTGTCACAACCCCAACAACAGGAGGTTAAGGAGTTTGTGCTTCGCAACAAGGAGGTATTCTCTGAGCTGCCGGGACAAACATCTGGGGTAGAGCATGACATCATTACCCCGCCCGGTGAAAGGGTGAAGTTAAAACCCTATCGGATCCCAGAGGCCCGACGGGAGGCAATACGGGAGGAAGTACAGAAAATGCTGAACTTAGGGGTGATAGAGGAGTCCCAAAGTGATTGGTCTAGTCCCATCGTGTTGGTGCCTAAACCGGATGGGAGCTGGCGATTTTGTAACGATTTTCGTCAGTTGAACAAAGTTACAAAATTTGACACCTACCCCATGCCACGTATAGATGAGTTGATCGACCGGCTGGGAACAGCCCGATACATGACGACTCTTGACCTCACAAAAGGGTATTGGCAAATCCCCCTGGCCAAGTCGGCCAAAGAGAAAACCGCATTTGTAACCCCAGACGGGGCGTTCCAATATAAAAGAATGCCGTTCGGGTTACAGAATGCGCCGGCCACATTCCAGCGGAAAATGGACCAGATGCTGAGGCCCCATCGGAAGTATGCTGCGGCTTACCTGGATGACGTAATTGTTCATAGCACAGATTGGGCCTCACATCTGCCAAAAGTGCAAGCAGTCCTGGACTCTGTTCGGGAAGCAGGGTTTACGGCTAACCCCAAGAAGTGTACCATTGGGCAGGAGGAGGCCAAATATCTTGGGTACACCATTGGGAGGGGAGTAATAAAACCCCAACTCAACAAAGTCGAGGCCATCCAGAGTTGGCCACGTCCCAACAGCAAGAAGCAGGTACGAGCCTTTCTGGGAATCGCTGGGTATTATCGGCGATTCATTCCCCACTTTGCTTCTAAGGCTGTGCCCCTAACCAACCTGACGAAGGGGAAAGGGTCTGTCATGATTAAATGGACCCCCGAGGCTGAGGCAGCATTCCAATTCTTGAAACAAGCCTTATGTAGCCAGCCAGTGTTGTACTCACCCGACTTCTCTAAAGACTTTGTCGTACAAAGTGATGCGTCAGATGTGGGGTTAGGAGCAGTATTGTCCCAGGTCTGGAACGGGGAAGAGCACCCAGTCATTTACCTCAGCAGGAAGTTGAAGTCCCATGAGGTAAATTACGCCACCGTTGAAAAGGAGTGTTTAGCGGTGAAGTGGGCTCTAGATTCCCTTCGGTACTACCTGCTAGGTAGGCACTTTGACATGGTTACGGATCACGCTCCGTTAAAGTGGATGGCTCAAAACAAGGAAACAAATAGAAGAGTGAATAGGTGGTTCCTGGCCCTCCAGGAATTCAACTTCACAGTAAAGCATCGCCCTGGCGTTCAAATGGGGAATGTGGATGCTTTGTCTCGAGTACATGAATGCCTGATTGCTGGTGTTCCAACCCCGAGGTTAAAACAAGAGGGGGGGGTATGTGACAGCAGGAAGGTAAAGTCACCTGGTTGCATCCAGGGGGGTAGATATATTTCGCCCAGATTCAGGCTTTACGCCGACTTATACAACTAGGTGGAGAGTTGTATAAGCCCAGCTGAGGCTAGTGGGCTCATGGATGACTCATACCTCTAGGGAGAGTGCTGGGCGTCGTGCAGACAGGGAGTTGATGAGACCAGCTGAAGCTTGTCAGCTCATTTAGGCCTCTATAAGAACTCCCAGATTCATTAGGTGTTAGCTCATGCCTGGACCCAGACCTGTGTGGACTGTCTAGGGAGAGTGAACCCCTGTGCGGTGAGACAAAGCCTGTGTGGCTATTTGCTTGGACATTTAAAACCAGGGACTTAGGGACTAGGACAGCACTAGGCTGATCCCAGTTGTTAGTTAGGAAACCTGCATGTTTAGTCAGAGGTCAAGTTGACCAGGATTTATTTTATTTATGTTTCTTTTGCTTTGCTGTGTTTTGTCACTGTAAATAGAAAATAAACCGCACCTTTTTGATCTTGAAAACCACAACCTCCGTTTGCTGGGCCTGTTTTGTGTGGGGAGCCCATCCCGGGGGTCACACACACCCGCTGCCGAGCTAACCCCCTCACAATATATATATATATATATATATATATATATATATATATATATATATATATATATATATATATATATATATCACTGTATGGGGATCCATAGACTCCTCTATATATCAGGGGGGGGGGGACACGACAGACAGGTCAGGTAGGTGACACGAGATGTAATATCCGCTATCCACACCCCCATTATCCAGTGACACCGCTCCCCCTGACCCCTCAATGTGACCCCCCCATTATCTGGTGACAACGCTCCCCCTGACCCCTCAATGTGACCCCCCCATTATCCAGTGTCACCGCTCCCCCTGACCCCTCAATGTGACCCCCCATTATCTGGTGACACCGCTCCCCCTGACCCCCCCCCCATTATCCAGTGTCACCGCTCCCCCTGACCCCTCAATGTGGACCCCCCATTATCCGGTGACACCGCTCCCCCTGACCCCTCAATGTGACCCCCCATTATCCGGTGACACCGCTCCCCCCTCAATGTGACCCCCCCATTATCCAGTGACACCGCTCCCCCTGACCCCTCAATGTGACCCCCCCATTATCCGGTGACACCGCTCCCCCTGACCCCTCAATGTGACCCCCCCATTATCCAGTGACACCGCTCCCCCTGACCCCTCAATGTGACCCCCCCCCCCCATTTTCCAGTGACACCGCTCCCCCTGACCCCTCAATGTGACCCCCCCATTATCTGGTGACAACGCTCCCCCTGACCCCTCAATGTGACCCCCTCATTATCCGGTGACACCGCTCCCCCTGACCCCTCAATGTAACCCCCCATTATCCAGTGACACCGCTCCCCCTGACCCCTCAATGTGACCCCCCCATTATCCAGTGACACCGCTCCCCCTGACCCCTCAATGTGACCCCCCCATTATCTAGTGACAACGCTCCCCCTGACCCCTCAATGTGACCCCCCCCATTATCTGGTGACACCGCTCCCCCTGACCCCTCAATGTGACACCCCCACTATCCGGTGACACTGCTCCCCCTGACCCCTAAATGTGACCCCCCCATTATCCGGTGACACCGCTCCCCCTGACCCCTCAATGTGACCCCCCCATTATCCAGTGACACCGCTCCCCCCGGTCTGGGGACATCTCTCCCTCCTCCATACAAGGAAATCAGAGAAAAAAACTTTCCTCCAGCAGATGATTAATCCTGAAACCAGCCAGAGCCCAATCCAACCCCTCCCCCCCCCCACCCCGGGAGAATGTACGAGTCCCTAGGATGGGTACATTGGGTAGTAAGGAGGGGGGGGGGGAGTTGGCACACTGGGTAGTAAGGAGGGGGGGAAGTTGGCACACTGGGTAGTAAGGAGGGGGGGAAGTTGGCACACTGGGTAGTAAGGAGGGGGGGGAGGTTGGCACACTGGGTAGTAAGGAGGGGGGGAGGTTGGCACACTGGGTAGTAAGGAGGGGGGGAAGTTGGCACACTGGGTAGTAAGGAGAGGGGGGTTGGCACACTGGGTAGTAAGGAGGGGGGGGGGAGTTGTCACACTGGGTAGTAAGGAGGGGGGGGAGTTGGCACACTGGGTAGTAAGGAGGGGGGGGAGTTGGCACACTGGGTAGTAAGGAGCGGGGGGGAGTTGGCACACTGGGTAGTAAGGAGAGGGGGGTTGGCACACTGGGTAGTAAGGAGAGGGGGTTGGCACACTGGGTAGTAAGGAGAGGGGGGTTGGCACACTGGGTAGTAAGGAGGGGGGGAAGTTGGCACACTGGGTAGTAAGGAGGGGGGGAAGTTGGCACACTGGGTAGTAAGGAGGGTGGGAAGTTGGCACACTGGGTAGTAAGGAGGGGGGGGAAGTTGGCACACTGAGTAGTAAAGAGAGGGGGGCTGGCACACTGGGTAGTAAGGAGGGGGGGGAGTTGGCACACTGGGTAGTAAGGAGAGGGGGGGAGTTGGCACACTGGGTAGTAAGGAGGGGGGGAAGTTGGCACACTGGGTAGTAAGGAGAGGGGGGAGTTGGCACAGTGGGTAGTAAGGAGGGGGGGGAAGTTGGCACACTGGGTAGTAAGGAGAGGGGGGGGAGTTGGCACACTGGGTAGTAAGGAGAGGGGGGGGAGTTGGCACACTGGGTAGTAAGGAGAGGGGGGGGAGTTGGCACACTGGGTAGTAAGGAGAGGGGGGGGAGTTGGCACACTGGGTAGTAAGGAGAGGGGGGGAGTTGGCACACTGGGTAGTAAGGAGGGGGGGGGAAGTTGGCACACTGGGTAGTAAGGAGAGGGGGGTTGGCACAGTGGGTAGTAAGGAGGGGGGGGGGAGTTGGCACACTGGGTAGTAAGGAGGGGGGGGGAAGTTGGCACACTGGGTAGTAAGGAGGGGGGGGAAGTTGGCACACTGGGAAGTAAGAAGGGGGGGGTCAGGTACCACAGGGGGGGTGAGTACAATTGGGGGGGAGGGGTAGTATTGGGGGTATATATGGGGTCAGTATTGAGGAGGGGGGTATATAGGAGGTGGGTTGGGTAAGTACTCATGGTAGTGACTGGGGGGGGGGGGAAGTACGAGGGGAGGGGGGTACAGTGATTGGGGGGGGGGGGTAAGTATAGGGGGCGGGGCAGATAAGTACTCATAGCGGTGATTGGTTGGTCTGAGAGGGGGGGGTAAATCACAGTTGTAGTTCCCCCCGGTGGGATATAACGATGAAGCTCACAGACCTCCCCCCCCCGGGTCTCTCTCCCCTCCCCCCCGGGTCCCGCACTCACCGATCAGGATCGGAGCGATGATCAGTAGCAGGCGGCAGTCCGGAGATCTCATGGTGACTGTCCGAGCTCCGCCCACCCGCCCCGCCTCATTCCCTGCACCCCGCCCCCTAACCTGACGTCACCGCTCGGAGGGCGTAACTCTCACCTGTCCGATCCCCGCCCCGTGTAGCCGCTCACCTGAGATCGCATTTCATTGGCTGAGCTGTAAGGGCGGGGCCTTCCCCCCCTATCATTCCCGTACAAAGAGCGCTGACCCCCGCCCCCTCCTCCTCCGGTCTACACCGGGGCGCCCCCCCCCATCATCCCCCAAAAATATATTTTTTGCTAAAAATACACTAAAATCATTATTATCAGCTACAATGTAACAACATTCCTGTGTGTGGGGGGAGGGGGGGGGGGTCTGTACAATGTGATTGGGTGGAGATCTGGGGGGAGGAGATTCCTTCATATAAAATCCCAAATATTTCTTCTTTGTTTCCATTCATTTCATTTTATGTGACATTCATTTCCTATTCTATTCCCATATCCAGACCTTATTTCATGTGACCCCCCCAATACTGGGCCCCCCCTCCCCCAATACCAGGCACCCCCCTTTTATTCCCCCCTCCCCCAATACCGTGCACCCCCTTCTTTTCCCCCAATACCAGGCACCCCCCTTTTATTCCCCCCTCCCCCAATACCGTGCACCCCCTTCTTTTCCCCCAATACCAGGCACCCCCCTTTTATTCCCCCCTCCTCCAATACAGGGCCCCCCCTTTTATTCCCCTCCCCCAATACCAGGCACCCCCCCTTTTATTCCCCCCTCCTCCAACACAGGGCCCCCCCTTTTATTCCCCCTCCCCAATACCAGGCACCCCCCCTTTTATCCCCACTCCTCCAATACCAGGCACCCCCCCTTTTATTCCCCCCTCCTCCAATACCAGGCACCCCCCCCCTTTTATTCCCCCCTCCTCCAATACCAGGCACCCCCCCTTTTATCCCCCCTCCTCCAATACCAGGCACCCCCCCTTTTATTCCCCTCCCCAATACCAGGCACCCCCCCTTTTATCCCCCCTCCTCCAATACCAGGCACCCCCCTTTTATTCCCCCCTCCTACAATACCAGGCACCCCCCCTTTTATCCCCCCTCCTCCAATACCAGGCACCCCCCTTTTATTCCCCCCTCCTCCAATACCAGGCACCCCCCCTTTTATCCCCCCTCCTCCAATACCAGGCACCCCCAATTTTATTCCCCCTCCCCCAATACCAGGCACCCCCCCCTTTTATTCCCCCTCCCCCAATACCAGGCACCC
>CM055117.1:4545073-4664789 GCA_029206835.1 Rana muscosa | reverse complement strand
TGCAGGGTATTGCAGGGTATTGCAGAGTATTGCAGAGTGTGGCAGGGTATTGCAGAGTGTGGCAGGGTATTGCAGAGTGTGGCAGGGTATTGCAGAGTGTAGAAGGGTATTGCAGGGTATTGCAGGGTATTGCAGAGTGTAGAAGGGTATTGCAGGGTATTGCAGGGTATTGCAGAGTATTGCAGAGTATTGCAGAGTATTGCAGATTAGGGCAGGGATGGATGGATCTCTCCCCTCTCACACTGTGCTGATCGATGTTTACAAGTGATCGCTCTGTCTTTATTTACCGCAATTCGAGATGCGCCGGGTCCTCTGGACCCGGCGGTCACGGACACTACCGTAGGCGCGCGGGAGCGCGATTCTGGGAGGTCGTTATATAACGCCCTCCAAGGGTTAAGGAACCACCCTGTCGCCGTTATTCAGCGGTGGGCGGTAGTTAAGTGGTTAATAAAGTTCGCAGTTCGGATCAGAACTTTCCCCTGTTCAGGAGTTCTGCTGCGAACCAAACAGGGGGGTGTTCGTCCCATCTCTACTTTCCTCTCCTTTCTTCTCCTCTCCCTTTCTCTTCCCCTCTCTCACTCTTCCTCTCCTCTCCTCTCTCTCTCCTCTCCTCTCTCCTCTCCTCTCCTCTCCTCTCTCTCTCTCTCCTCTCCTCTCTCTCTCCTCTCCTCTCCTCTCCTCTCTCCTCTCCTCTCTCTCTCTCCTCTCCTCTCTCTCTCCTCTCCTCTCTCTCTCCTCTCTCGCTTTCTCTCTTCTTCTATCCTCTCTCTCCTTTCCTCTCCCCTCTCTCTTCCTGTCCTCTCCTCTCTCTCCTTTTCACCTCTCCTCTCTCTTCCTTTCCTTTCTCCTCTCCTCTCTCTCTTTCTTGTCGGTCTTCTCTACTCTACTCTCTCTCTCTCCTTTCCTCTCCCCTTTCTCTCTTTCTCTCCTTTCCTCTCTCTCTCTCCCCTCTTCTCTCCTCTATCTTCCTCTCCTCTCTCTATCTTTCTCTCATCTTCTCCCTCTCCCCTCTCCTCTCACTTCCTCTCCTCTCTCTCTTTCTCTCCTCTCTCTATTTCTCTCCTCTATCTCCTCTCCTCTCTCCTCTCCCCTCTCTCTTCCTCTCCTCTCCTCTCTTTCTCTCCTCTCCTCTCTCCTCTCCCCTCTCTCTTCCTCTCCTCTCCTCTCTCTCTCCTCTCTTTCTCTCCTCTCCTCTCCTCTCCCCTCTTCTCTCCTCTCCCCTCTCTCTTCCTCTCCTCCTCTCCTCTCTCTCTCTCTCTCTCTCTTGCTCCTCTTCTCCCCCTCCCCTCTCCTCTCTTCCTCTCCTCCCCTCTCTTCTCTCTCTTCCTCTCCTCTCTCTCTCTCTTCCTCTCCTCTCTCTCTCTTTCTCTCCTCTTCTCTCCCCTCTCCTCTCTCTTTCTCTTTCTCTCTTCTCTCCTCTCCCCTCTCTCTTCCTCTCCTCTCTCTCCTCTTCTCTCCTCTCCCCTCTCTTCCTCTCCTCTCCTCTCTCTCTTTCTTTCTCTCCTCTCCCCTCTCCTCTCTCTTCCTCTCCTCTCTCTCTCGCTCCTCTTCTTCCTCTCCCCTCGCCTCTCTCTTCCTCTTCTCTTTCTCTCCTCTTCTCTCCTCTCCCCTCTCTCTTCCTCTCCTCTCTCTCTCTTTCTCTCATCTTCTCTCCTCTCTCTTCCTCTCCTCTCTCTCTTTCTCTCCTCTTCTCTCCTCTACCCTCTCTCTTTCTCTCCTCTCTTTCTCCCCTCTTATATCCTCTCTCTTCCTCTCCTCTCTCTCTTTCTCTCCTCTCTCTCTTTCTCACCTCTATCTCCTTTCCGCTCCCTCTCTCTTCCTTTCCCCTCTACTCTCTTTCTCTCATCTCCTCTCCTCTCTTCTCTCTACCTCTCCTCCCTCCTCGCTCTCTTTCTCTCCTCTCCTCTCCTCCCTCCTTGCTCTCTTTCTCTCCTCTCCTCTCCTCTCTCCTCTCCTCTCTCCTCTCTCTTCCTCTCTCCTCTCCTCTCTCTTTCTCTCCTCTCCTCCTCATGTGGACTCAATAGTAAACACCCAATTCCACCAATTATTATAGTTAAAGGGCCAGTCCACACAAAACAAATTCCCGGGCTGCATTGCTAGCCTGCCCCCCACACTTCTCTTCCTGTATCTCTCAGCATTCACTTTACATTATGGAGATTTCAGCTGCAGAAGTGAGACTGTTTTGCTTGCATTTGGTATCACAAGTGATTTATCCAAAAAAATAAATAAAATAAATGTCAGACCGACCAGAACTGGCAGCTTTAGGTGGAGTGATCCTTTAAGTGCCATTGATTTACACATATAAAGTGACCGCCCCCTTTGTGTCTCCACAGATGAAGAGACGATGTACAACAATCGCAGGCAAATCGTACAAGAGCGCCACCTGCCGCAACCTCCGGGCCAGGCCAGCGCTCCGCCCCCAAGTGTCACCACCACCAATGAAATGGACTACATCAATTCCCAGAAGCCCCACAGACAGGGGGCGCCAGAGACTGCATCGGAGGGCAAGAAAGGGCGACGGACCAGGCCGAGACCCCCAGAGCCCCCACAGTCTGAGAACCTTCCGCTGAATCACCAGGGTGCGGCGCCACAACAGACGAGGCCAGCCCTGCCGGGAAACCACCCCAACGACATCGCACCAAGACCGACACCGCGCACCAAGTCCAAACCGCCCCGGCAGAACCGGAAGAGCCACTAGATGGAAGCCCGGGTAAGAAATGGTGTAGGGCAGGCTGGGAACATTGCCGGCAATACAAATATGTGGAAAAAAACATCAGGGAGACCCCCCCCAATATATAACAGGGAGACCCCCCCAATATATAACAGGGAGACCCCCCAATATATAACAGGGAGACCCCCCCAATATATAACAGGGAGGCCCCCCCAATATATAACAGGGAGACCCCCCCAATATATAACAGGGAGACCCCCCCAATATATAACAGGGAGACCCCCCAATATATAACAGGGAGACCCCCCCAATATATAACAGGGAGGCCCCCCCAATATATAACAGGGAGACCCCCCCAATATATAACAGGGAGACCCCCCCAATATATAACAGGGAGGCCCCCCCAATATATAACAGGGAGACCCCCCCAATATATAACAGGGAGACCCCCCCAATATATAACAGGGAGGCCCCCCCCAATATATAACAGGGAGACCCCCCAATATATAACAGGGAGACCCCCCCCAATATATAACAGGGAGACCCCCCCAATATATAACAGTCCCTTTGGGTCTGGTATGGATTTTGAGGGGAAACCTTATACCAAAATTTACAAAAAAAAGGCGTGGGGGTCCCTCTCAAAGTCTACACCAGACCCTTATCCGAGCATGCAGCCTGGCAGGCCAGGAAGAGGGGGGTGGCAAGCAAGTGCCCCGCATCCTGAACCATGCCAGGCCACGTGTCCTCAACATGGGGGGGTGCTTTGCAGGCAAAGCATGGGGACAAAGGCCTCTTCCCCACAACCCTGGGCGGTGGTTGTGCGGGTCTGCGGGCAGGGGGGCCTTATCTGTATTATATCTGTAGTCTCTGATCATCTCCTGTATTATGTCTGTCTGCAGTCTCTGATCATCTCCTGTACTATGTCTGCAGTCTCTGATCATCTCCTGTACTATGTCTGCAGTCTCTGATCATCTCCTGTACTATGTCTGCAGTCTCTGATCATCTCCTGTACTATGTCTGCAGTCTCTGATCATCTCCTGTACTATGTCTGCAGTCTCTGATCATCTCCTGTACTATGTCTGCAGTCTCTGACCATCTCCTGTACTATGTCTGTCTGCAGTCTCTGATCATCTCCTGTACTATGTCTGCAGTCTCTGATCATCTCCTGTACTATGTCTGCAGTCTCTGACCATCTCCTGTAGTATGTCTGCAGTCTCTGATCATCTCCTGTATTATGTCTGCAGTCTCTGATCATCTCCTGTACTATGTCTGCAGTCTCTGATCATCTCCTGTACTATGTCTGCAGTCTCTGATCATCTCCTGTATTATGTCTGCAGTCTCTGATCATCTCCTGTACTGTCTGCAGTCTCTGATCATCTCCTGTACTATGTCTGCAGTCTCTGATCATCTCCTGTATTATGTCTGCAGTCTCTGACCATCTCCTGTACTATGTCTGCAGTCTCTGATCATCTCCTGTATTATGTCTGCAGTCTCTGATCATCTCCTGTACTATGTCTGCAGTCTCTGACCATCTCCTGTACTATGTCTGCAGTCTCTGATCATCTCCTGTACTATGTCTGCAGTCTCTGACCATCTCCTGTACTATGTCTGCAGTCTCTGATCATCTCCTGTACTATGTCTGCAGTCTCTGATCATCTCCTGTATTATGTCTGCAGTCTCTGATCATCTCCTGTACTATGTCTGCAGTCTCTGACCATCTCCTGTAGTATGTCTGCAGTCTCTGATCATCTCCTGTATTATGTCTGCAGTCTCTGATCATCTCCTGTACTATGTCTGCAGTCTCTGACCATCTGCTGTATTATGTCTGCAGTCTCTGATCATCTCCTGTACTATGTCTGCAGTCTCTGATCATCTCCTGTATTATGTCTGCAGTCTCTGATCATCTCCTGTACTATGTCTGCAGTCTCTGATCATCTCCTGTATTATGTCTGCAGTCTCTGACCATCTCCTGTACTATGTCTGCAGTCTCTGATCATCTCCTGTACTGTCTGCAGTCTCTGATCATCTCCTGTACTATGTCTGCAGTCTCTGATCATCTCCTGTATTATGTCTGCAGTCTCTGACCATCTCCTGTACTATGTCTGCAGTCTCTGATCATCTCCTGTATTATGTCTGCAGTCTCTGATCATCTCCTGTACTATGTCTGCAGTCTCTGACCATCTCCTGTACTATGTCTGCAGTCTCTGATCATCTCCTGTACTATGTCTGCAGTCTCTGACCATCTCCTGTACTATGTCTGCAGTCTCTGATCATCTCCTGTATTATGTCTGCAGTCTCTGATCATCTCCTGTATTATGTCTGTAGTCTCTGATCATCTCCTGTACTATGTCTGCAGTCTCTGACCATCTCCTGTACTATGTCTGCAGTCTCTGATCATCTGCTGTATTATGTCTGCAGTCTCTGATCATCTCCTGTATTATGTCTGCAGTCTCTGACCATCTCCTGTACTATGTCTGCAGTCTCTGATCATCTCCTGTACTATGTCTGCAGTCTCTGATCATCTCCTGTATTATGTCTGCAGTCTCTGATCATCTCCTGTATTATGTCTGCAGTCTCTGATCATCTCCTGTATTATGTCTGCAGTCTCTGATCATCTCCTGTATTATGTCTGCAGTCTCTGACCATCTCCTGTATTATGTCTGCAGTCTCTGATCATCTCCTGTACTATGTCTGCAGTCTCTGATCATCTCCTGTACTATGTCTGCAGTCTCTGATCATCTCCTGTACTATGTCTGTAGTCTCTGATCATCTCCTGTATTATGTCTGTAGTCTCTGATCATCTCCTGTACTATGTCTGCAGTCTCTGACCATCTCCTGTACTATGTCTGCAGTCTCTGATTATCTCCTGTATTATGTCTGCAGTCTCTGATTATCTCCTGTATTATGTCTGTAGTCTCTGATCATCTCCTGTATTATGTCTGCAGTCTCTGATCATCTCCTGTACTATGTCTGCAGTCTCTGATCATCTCCTGTATTATGTCTGCAGTCTCTGATCATCTCCTGTACTATGTCTGCAGTCTCTCATCATCTCCTGTATTATGTCTGCAGTCTCTGATCACCTCCTGTATTATGTCTGCAGTCTCTGACCATCTCCTGTATTATGTCTGCAGTCTCTGACCATCTCCTGTACTATGTCTGCAGTCTCTGACCATCTCCTGTATTATGTCTGCAGTCTCTGACCATCTCCTGTACTATGTCTGCAGTCTCTGACCATCTCCTGTACTATGTCTGCAGTCTCTGACCATCTCCTGTACTATGTCTGCAGTCTCTGACCATCTCCTGTATTATGTCTGCAGTCTCTGACCATCTCCTGTACTATGTCTGCAGTCTCTGATCATCTCCTGTACTATGTCTGCAGTCTCTGATCATCTCCTGTACTATGTCTGCAGTCTCTGATCATCTCCTGTACTATGTCTGCAGTCTCTGATCATCTCCTGTACTATGTCTGCAGTCTCTGACCATCTCCTGTATTATGTCTGCAGTCTCTGACCATCTCCTGTGCTATGTCTGCAGTCTCTGATCATCTCCTGTACTATGTCTGCACTCTCTGACCATCTCCTGTACTATGTCTGCAGTCTCTGATCATCTCCTGTACTATGTCTGCAGTCTCTGATCATCTCCTGTACTATGTCTGCAGTCTCTGATCATCTCCTGTACTATGTCTGCAGTCTCTGACCATCTCCTGTATTATGTCTGCAGTCTCTGACCATCTCCTGTGCTATGTCTGCAGTCTCTGATCATCTCCTGTACTATGTCTGCACTCTCTGACCATCTCCTGTACTATGTCTGCAGTCTCTGATCATCTCCTGTACTATGTCTGCAGTCTCTGACCATCTCCTGTATTATGTCTGCAGTCTCTGATCATCTCCTGTACTATGTCTGCACTCTCTGACCATCTCCTGTACTATGTCTGCAGTCTCTGATCATCTCCTGTACTATGTCTGCAGTCTCTGATCATCTCCTGTACTATGTCTGCAGTCTCTGATCATCTCCTGTACTATGTCTGCAGTCTCTGACCATCTCCTGTATTATGTCTGCACTCTCTGACTAGTATGTTATACAGTAGAGTGTTCATATAATATAAATTCTTCCCTTTGCTCCGCAGGACACCTTGTGGCCATCTGTAAAACTGCAGCTCTTCAACCTAACACTGACTTCACGCAGACTTGAAGGGATCTTGTAATTCTCTGACCAATCAGGGATCTCCATATGGAACTGGGAATCCTCCATCCCACATCGGAAGTCTAGATCTTTCTGCTGCCCCTTTAATCTTCTTCTATAGGATTATGTACATAGAATTAATAGGAAATAATATATTGTGATTATGTCACACGGATCGGATTGGACCGTCCTGAAATATTGACTTGGACTGTGACTGTAGGCGTGGCCTCATGGGTTGGAGGCGTGGCCTCATGGGTTGGACAATGCCCGCAGCGCATGGACTGGCCGCCGTCCTGAATGTAATATATGAGATATTCTATGAGGGTCTCCAGACAATTCTCCAGAGGGAGGTCCTAGTGATCGGCCGAGTCCCCCGCTGTCTTCTCTCTGGTCTTTCCTTTAGTTTCGGATGTGGTGACCCCTTAAAGGAACCCGCCACCTTAAAGGTCTCTGACTCTGAGAAGCTGATGGGGGCGACTTTCACTGTGCGCATGCTTTCCCGGTCTGGGCTTCCCAGGGGAGACATGTCAGAGGTGGGGTCCTGTGTGTTAGGGGGTTCAGTTATCAGTTAGACAAGTCAGTGCTGGAAATCTCCCACTCTGGGAATTGTTAGTTATTATTCCCCCGGAGTCTGACCGGAGCCATACAAGATGTCAGAGTATCAACGGCATCGGCGCTGATAGAACTATAACCTGATGGACTTCAGAGGAGAACATAAAGACAATTCTGCTTCACTCCATGTAACGGCCCCCCAATCTCAAGGGGTAAAACGCAGTTTACGATGTTCCCTCTCCTAGACACACATCCACTCGCTACCGATATCCACAGCTAAACGACCCTTTCCTATAGGAGCCGACCCCTCTGGAAGAAGACGAGACGCACTCTGTCTCTTCTGTAGTAGGAATCAATTTATTAATGCCAAACATTGTAACTTTATACACAATTCAAGGCACATGATTTAACATGAACAAGGGCCCAGCTCCACCCACACATCCCAAGACTCAACACCTCATCCTGACGTCTGCTAGGCTTCAAAAGATCCCAACACAATAGAATATACGATCTCCAATACACATCTTCCCACAAAGGGTTGGCAGCCAGTCTGTCTGGCGACAACAGGTTCTAAACCCTTTACATCTTAAATCCCTTTGTATTGTAAATCCCAGTCTGCCAAGAATAGGGTTAATTACTTCTATTCTCACCAGACCTTCCCAAGTCATACTGAACAATAGAATGCAAATTACCTTAATTCCTCACAGCCATGATTACACAAAGTCAGGGCTGTGGGTGATGATATTAGCATCTAAGAGTATGTGTCTAAACATCATGAAGGCGTCACTTTCCAATTAACCTGTTGAGGTCATAATCAAACAGTAGAGAGTTCTTTGCAGGTATCCTGGGGAATATGGTGGATGAATATTACAGACCCAATCTAGATAAAATGTATGTACAGCATTGAATATGGCCATCATAGACCATATTGGGGTTTTCATTCACCCTGTGCCCCTAATAGAGACACAGGGTGATTGACACATAGGAGCCATTGGGGAAGCTGGCGCAAGGGTATTTCATACTTCCTAAGCGATTCTGAGTTCCCCGGGCCTTCCCGTTACACTCCACTTTACACCATTCCACTCTGCTCTACTCCCCTCTACTCCGCTCTACTCCACACTGCTCCACTCTACTCCACACTGCTCCACTCTACTCCACTCCACTCTACTCCACATTACTCCACTTTAATCTACTCCACACTGCTCTACTCTACTCCGCTCTACTCCACTCTACTCCACACTGCTCTACTGTACTCCACATTACTCCACTTTAATCTACTCCGCTCTACTCCACACTACTCCACTCTACTCCACATTGCTCCACTTTAATCTACTCCACACTGCTCTACTCTACTCCGCTCTACTCCACACTGCTCTACTCTACTCCACTCTACTGTACTCCACATTACTCCACTTTAATCTACTCCGCTCTACTCCACACTGCTCTACTCTACTCCACTCTACTCCACATTGCTCCACTTTAATCTACTCCACACTGCTCTACTCTACTCCGCTCTACTCCACACTGCTCTACTCTACTCCACTCTACTGTACTCCACATTACTCCACTTTAATCTACTCCGCTCTACTCCACACTGCTCTACTCTACTCCACTCTACTCCACATTGCTCCACTTTAATCTACTCCACACTGCTCTACTCTACTCCGCTCTACTCCACACTGCTCTACTCTACTCCACTCTACTGTACTCCACATTACTCCACTTTAATCTACTCCGCTCTACTCCACACTGCTCTACTCTACTCCGCTCTAATCCACACTGCTCTACTCTACTCCGCTCCACTCTACTCCACATTACTCCACTTTAATCAACTTCACTCTGCTCTACTCCACTCCACTGTACTGCGCTCTATTTCGCTCTACTCCACTCCACTCAGGGTGCGCATCTTCACTGGTCTCACGATTCGATTAGATTACGATTATCTGGTAAGCAATTCGATTTGATTCCGCGATGCATCACGATTACCGACGAGCTCCCACTTCTGCTTGGGCTGCCTAGGCGTCCCTTCCTCCCTGCGATCTTCTGGGACACATCACAGGTCCCAGAAGATTGCCCGGCTATGCAGGACAGCGCAGTGAGACATGCGCACCCGGCTGTGAAGCTGAAAGCTGTCACAGCCGGATGCCCACAGTAGTACTGCCAACGCCGTGGACAGGTGGGGGAGAGAATGGAGGGTTCAGGTGGCCACGTTGCTGGATTGTGGGACAGGTGAGTGTCTTTCTGCGCACACTTGTAGAATGGCGACAAACTACGGTACCTAAAAATCTCCATAGGCGACGCTTTAAAAAAAAAATTAACGGTTACCAGGTTAGAGGTACAGAGGAGGTCTAGTGCTAGAATTGTTTCTCTCGCTCTGACGATCGCGGCGATACCTCACATGTGTGATTTGAACACCGTTTACATATGCGGGCGCGGCATGAGTATGTGTTTTCTTTGCTGCGCGAGCTCGCGGGAACGGGGGCGCTTTAAAAAACACTTTTTTTGCTATGTATTTTATTTCTTTTTTTTACATTGTGTTTAAAAAAAATAAAAATAAAAATGTTTGATCGCTTTTATTGCTGTCACAAGGAATGTAAACATCCCATGTGACAGTAATAGGCGGTGACAGGTCCTCTTTATGGAAGGATCGGGAGGTCTTAAATCCCTCCTTTGCACTTCAGAGTATTTAGATCGCCGAAAACGGCGATTCTGAATACTGTCATTTTTTTTTTTTAACTGGCGCCATTGGCAGCCGAGTAAAGCGGAAGTGACGTCATGACGTCGCTTCCGTGTTTACATACAGATTGGAACGAAGCCGACACTTCTTTTCAGTCTGTCTCTAGCCACTCGAAGTAGCGGCTCGTTGATCGGGTCTCCCAGTGGGACTGGAGGCCCGGTCAGAGCGGCGGAAGGTGGTGGGAGGGGGGGGATGTCCCCTCCCGCTCCTCCGGGATAACAACCGAGCGGCTTTCAGCCGCATCGGTTGTTATTACTGGAAAGCCGACCGCCCGCTCTAAAAATGGTACCTGGATGATGCCTGCAGCTGCGGGCGTCATCCCCGTAATCGATTCTCCTGGTCGCATGCATCGGAATCGCATCGGGGACACCCGAATCGCGATGCACCGATGCGGCGATTAATTTCGGCACCCCTACACTCTACTGCGCACTACTCTACCGAATCTGCTCTACTCCACTCTACTCCACTCTACTCCACTCTACTCCACTCCACTCTACTCTACTCCACTCTACTCCACTCTACTCTACTCCACTCCACTCCACTCTACTCTACTCCACTCTACTCTGCTCCTCTGTACTCCACTCTTCTCTACTCTGCTCCTCTGTACTCTACTCCAGTGTTTCTCAACTCCAGTTCTCAAGGCGCCCCAACAGGTCATGTTTTCAGGATTTCCCTCAGATGAAACAGCTGTGGTAATTACTAAAGGCAGTGAAACTGATCAAATCACCTTTGCAAAATAAAGGAAAGCCTGAAAACATGACCTGTTGTGGCGCCTTGAGGACTGGAGTTGAGAAACACTGCTCTACTCCACTCTATTTGACTCTACTCTGCTCCGCTCCTCTGTACTTTACTCCACTCTACTCCACTCTACTCCACTCCTCTGTACTCCACTCTACTCTGCTCTGCTCCTCTGTACTCCACTCTACTCTGCTCCTCTGTACTCCACTCTACTCTGCTCTGCTCCTCTGTACTCCACTCTACTCCACACTGCCCTACTTCACTCTACTCCACTCTACTCCACTCTACTCTGCTCCTCTGTACTCCACTCTACTCTGCTCCGGTCCTCTGTACTCCACTCTACTCCACACTGCCCTACTTCACTCTACTCCGCTGTACTCCAGTCCACTCTACTCCACACTGCTCTACTCCACTTTTTTTCCACTCTACTCCACGCTACTCCACTCTTTTGCACTCTACTCCACTCTATTTCTTTTTTTTGTGTAATCATATTTTATTACAAGTTTTTAAATTTACATACAGATTCCACTCATAGCACATAGAAAACATAGTCATATTTTAAGATTGGATTATTCCCAAAACACATCCCAGGATTTTACTCTCTCTTCCGTAACCGCTAATAGGACAAAAAACAAACAAAAAACAAATACAAAACAGAGAGATCCTTAAATAGATAGAGATTTTTATCCAATCCTCCATAGTAATTTCCCAGCGCTATCACGTGGTTCTGAGACTTATCAGCCCAAACACACAAGACCACAAACACAAAAGAAAAACTACAGATATAGACCTAGACATACCTACACATTCCTCCGGGGGGCCCCCTTCCGGCTCTCCATCACACCATGCCGCCCCCTACCCAAATCCAAATCATACTCATTTTCACAGGTAGAGTCTCAAAGTCTCCGAGTTTAGGAACTCGATCCAAGGTGACCAAGTTTCCATAAACTTATGATACTGTCCCTGATTACTTGCTGTTATTTCCTCCATTCTTTTTATTTTGGTTAATTTCGGCTACCCACTCATGGATAGTGGGGGCAACTCTTGTATTCCAGTATCTGGGTATGATTATTCGCGCGGCAGATATTAGATTGGGAAACAATCCTTTTGTGGCCTCTCTCAATGCCCCTGGATACATGGATAGTAAGATATATAGATATGATAAGATACCCCGGTGACACAGAAGCAGATCTGGAATACTGAATCCCAAAATTCTTTAATCTGGGGACACGTCCACCAGATATGGATCATTGTACTCAAATCTCCTCCACATCGCCAGCATCCCTCAGGATATATCCGGGAGATTCTATGTAACCTCACCGGACATCTATACCATCTAGTTAACCGCTTGCCGACCGCCTCCTGTACTTATACGTCAGCAGAATGGCATGGACAGGCATATCAACGTACCTGTACATCCCCTTTAAATGCCTGTCTGTGTGGTCGCATCCCTACCGCCATCCCCGTGAGTCGGACCGCGGGTCCCGCGAACTCGATCGCCGCGATCGGTCTCACGGAGGTATAGAGCGGGGAGATCATTGTGTAAACAAGCATCTCCCGGCTCTGACTAGTGACAATGACACGGATCTCGGCTCCGTGTACTGTGCGTCGGTCGGGACCCTTCGGGGTAAGACCGCACTTAAGACCGCACTATATTAAGACACCTCTCAACTCAACTCAACTCATGTGACACACAGCCCATCCCCCCTGTTCTGTCTCAACTACAAAGCGATAAAGTTCATCTCCAGGTTTAAGTAGGCCTTACTCAAGCTGGTTTGCTATTATCCCTTGCATCGATACAGGCAGCTTAACTCAATGAATAAACTCACAGTTAGGACGACAGACGATGAATCCTTTTGAATGTTCCGTTTAATGATGGATATTCATAGGTAGAAAAACGTTGCAGTTGTAAGCCACATGTAAGATGTTTAGCATGGAAGATATACAGGAGTAATGACCAGAATCAGGAAGTGGAGGAGATATATAAAGAACTACGGTGAGAGAGAGAGTTCAGCTAGAAAGAAGGGGACAGATCTTAAAGACACAGAGCAAGAATAATCACATAGTGTAACACAACACTCCCCGTCTGAAATCTTTAGATTTCATAACCTTAAACTAATATATATATTTTCAATAAGTCCAATACTGACGAATGTCCTGGAACCTGTAATGAAAAACATGCAACAAGCAAATAATAAACGTAAGTTCAACAGGATGAAGAACATAAAGTCACAGTATGATGTCTTCAAATTATTCCAAAGTTCTGAGTAGAACCTGTAGATGGCAGCAATGTACTCCCCGCCGTGCCAACAGCATGGCTAGTCCTTGCACAAGTCACTCACCTGGCAAAAGGAGTACTAACTCTGTAATTGGTCGACTAAAGGTTTGTGTCGATCCTCCCTTGGTTACCTTGACTTCTACCTTTCGGACTTTGTTATCGTCGCTGGGCATAACTTTTAGTAATAAGACCCATAGGCCACTCATTCCGACAAACTTCCTTGTCTTTTAGAAGGATGAGGTCTCCAAACTTAAGATTCAGCTTAGATGCTTGCCATTTGTTACGACCTTGAAGGTGGTGAAGATACTTTTTCTTCCAGCGATGCCAGAACACATTGGCTAGATGCTGCACCTGCTTCCATTGATGCCTGTAATGGTGTGACCGCAGCTTCTGTTTTGTACTTACAGAAGTGTGGAGTGAGGTGTTTACAGTTCTTATTTCCTTATCATCTTCAGGGTTTACTAGCCCATAGGTGGTGTCAATAGGGAGTAAGTAAGAGTCCTCACGCAGAAACCTTGGAGGTGACAGCCATAGGCTGTCCTGAAGAGCGGCAGGTGACACGGCTCTGGTCCCACAGTCAGCTGGGTTGAGTTCAGTGGGAACGTGATGCCATTGACTTGGTAGAGAGAATCTCTTCATACGTTCAACCCTGTTGCTGACGTACACATAAAATTGTTTTGTTTGGTTGTTTATGTAACCAAGTACTACCTTACTGTCTGTATAGAAGGTGAAAGAATCAATTCTAGTGTCCATTTCACTTCGTATGACCTTGGCAATTTCTACTGCTAGCACGGCTGCACAAAGTTCAAGTCTTGGTATGGTATGTACAGGCTTGGGAGTGAGTTTTGCCTTGCCTAGGACAAAACTACAGTGTGATTCTCCATTCAGTTCAGAGGTCTTCAAATAGGCTACTGCAGCAATAGCTTCAACTGATGCATCAGAGAAAATATGAATCTCTCTCCGGTTAGCAGTTGAAGTGGATCCTGGAACATAGCAACGGGGAATCTGAAGTTTTTCTAGTGACTTCAAAGAATATCTCCACCTTTCCCACTTGTGTTGATTCTCACTAGGCAAGGGAGTATCCCAGTCTATGTTCTCAGTAGACAACTGTCTTAGTAAAATCTTACCCTGAATGGTAACTGGAGCAAGGAAACCCAGTGGGTCATAGATGCTATTCACCACGGACAGGACTCCTCTCTTAGTGAAGGGTTTGTCACAAGTTGACACTTGGAAGGTGAATTTGTCTTGCTTGATGTTCCACAACAAACCCAGACTTCGCTGTACAGGAGGCACATCTGTACCTAAGTCAAGGTTTTTTAGACTAGTGGCATAGTCCTCAGAGTGAAAGGCATTCATAAGTTCCTGGCTGTTGGATATAATCTTGTGCAGTCTAAGGTTTGCTACAGACAGCATCTCCTTTGTTCTGGTGAGAAGATCAATTGCTTCTTTAGCAGTTGGAAAGGACTTAAGTGCGTCGTCAACGTAGAAGTTTCTTTCAACAAATTGACGGGCATCAGATCCATATTCAACTTCTCCAGTCTGAGCTGTTCTCCTTAGCCCATTAGTTGCCACTGCTGGGGAAGGACTGTTACCGAAGACATGTACCTTCATGCGATAATCTATAACTTCCTTGTTGAGGTCATTGTCCTTGTGCCATAGAAACCTGAGGTAGTTTCTGTTGTCTTCTCTGACGATGAAGCAGTGAAACATCTGTTGAATGTCGGCCATTACTGCTACAGGCTCTTGTCTGAAACGAATCAAGACTCCTATTAGACTGTTGTTCAAGTTGGGTCCAGTAAGGAGCATGTTGTTAAGAGAAACACCTTCGTGCTGAGCACTGGAATCAAAGACAACTCTGATTTGGTCTGGTTTGCGTGGGTGATACACGCCAAAGGATGGAAGGTACCAGCATTCTTCTCCCTCCTTTAGTGGGGGAGCAGGCTCTGCATGATCTCTGTCAAATACATTTTGCATAAAGTCCACAAAGTGCTTTTGCATCTCTGGTTTCCTGCTTAAGTTTCGCTTTAAGGAGGAGAATCTACTGATGGCCTGCTGTAAGTTGTTGGGCAATCTCTCTCTTGGGAGACGAAAGGGTAGGGGTGCTACCCAGTTATTGGAGTCATCTTGAAAGAACTCCTTGTCCATTACCTTGATGAATTCTTTGTCTTCCATTGAAGGAGCCAGTATGTCATCTTCACTGGTTGCATTAAACACTGTAGAGCCGAAGTCGCCATCATGGCAGGAGAAAGGGCTTGTGTCACCTGTGATACCATGTTGCCATTCGTGGCTGGCTATCTTCTCTTTCACCCAGTAGTGATGTGGGCATGGCTCAAAGTAAGTGTTTCGGCCATTTGGCAGAACATTTGTCTTGAATGACGAAATGTTGGTAGGTCTTTTCATTTTGCCTATGCAGACATTGCCTATGATGACCCACCCTAGATCTGTGCGCTGGGCAAATGGGGCATCTGGGGGTCCACTGACTTGTCTGTGTACCTTGTGAACTCTTAGAATGTCTCTTCCTAACAGAAGAAGGATCTGAGCATCTTTGTCAAGCGGCGGTATCTCATTTGCTATTACCTTGAGGTGAGGGTGATGGAAAGCAGCAGCTGGAGTAGGGATTTCTTCCCTGTTAGCAGGTATCTGATTGCACTCAACAAGTGTAGGTAAGGGTAATTGCAAGTTACCTTTGAGAGAAGATACCATGAGTCCATGAGCCCTTCTTCCAGAAACCTCTATAGTTCCACTACAGGTACCCAAGGTGTAAGGATGAGCTTCGCCTTTTATTTCAAATAGATTGAACAATTCCGATTTTGCAAGTGATCGATTGCTCTGATCGTCTAAGATAGCATATGCCTTTAGAGACTTTTCTGGTTGATCCTTGTGGTATATGTTCACCAAGCATATCTTAGCACAGGACTTACCACAGCGGTCTTCTCCACAAACTTCAGTGCAGGATGAAGAAATGATGGTAGAATTAGGCACTTGGTCTGTATTCTCCCCGCCGTGCGTTAACCTGAGAGGAGCGTTGGCAGGTTGTGCAGAGCTGGGCTCAAGAGGATGGAGGGCTTGCACATGTTCTTCAGAGCCACACTCTATGCACTTGATGGACACATTACAGTCCCTTGCAAAATGTTCTGTAGAAGCACAGCACCTGAAACATACCCTAAATGTCTTTAAAAGCTCCTTGCGCTCTTCCAGAGGCTTTTTCCTAAAGCCGATACATTTATTGAGGGGGTGTGGCTTCTTGTGTATGGGACACTCTCTGTTAGGGTTTTCAATCTTCCTACTCTGTTTGTTCGTGGCCAGAACTGTGGTAGGGGTGGGAAGGATGTCAGTCTTTTTCACGGACACTGGGCCTCTATGGTTTCTATAGTTGCCCTGAAGACTGGTACTCTTAGGAAAGGGTGAGAAGAGACTGTACTCACCGTAGGAAAAACTTGGATCGTTCTTGGTCTCTGCAATTTCCCTGATGAATTCACAGAAGAAAGAGAATGGAGGGAAGGAAACCTTGTTCTCTCTTTTGTATGATGACCCTAGTGCAGTCCATTTCTCTTGCAAACCATACGGGAGCTTGGAGACAATTGGGTTTACCCCTCTTGGAGTGTCAAGGTAACTGAGTCCAGGTAGTTTTGGGTCTGTCTTGGCTAGCTGAAGCTCAAGGAGAAGGTCACTCAGTCTCTGGAACTCCTTGTTGTCCTTACCGGATATCTTTGGGAAAGTTTCCAGACGCATGAACAAAGCATTTTCTATAGCTTCTGGACTGCCATAACTTTGCTCTAGTCGCTCCCATGCAGCTGTGAGGCCTGCAGTAGGATTGTCCATGAAAACCGATCTTAATGGCTTAACACGTGCAGCAGATAGAGGACCAAGCCATTTGATCAGCAGATTCAATTCTTGATCAGCTGTAATGCCAATATTGCTGATTGTAGTTCTGAAGGCACATTTCCAACTTCTGTAGTTCTCAGGCTGGTCATCAAAACTTGTAAGACCAGTCTTTGTGAGCTCTCTGCGAAGCATGTACCTCACAAACTCTTCTGTCTCAGTTGTCTCCGCCTTTATGTGAGATGCTGTTGGCTGTATGGTGCTGATTGCGTTATCTTTGACATTGTTGGTAAAGGACACAGGGAAATATGGTGCAGCGGATGCATCCAGGTGAGTTGCTTGCTTGAAGTCAGTTGTTCCAATGGTACGTTGATTCAAGGCTGTACCGATGACTGGAGATTGATGACTTGCTTGAAGCTTGCGCTGATGCTCTGTGACGTATGAAGGCAGGCAAGGTAGACAGGTAGGAAATGCAGTGGAGTGATGTTGAGTGCAGGAAGTTGCTGGAACCTCTTTAACTTGAAGCTGTGAAGGAGTCTCTATGTAGTCGGGAGCATTGGAGACAATGGAGTGTGCACTGCAGTGGCTTAGGACATAGTCTTTAGTGCGTTTGAGGGGGTCTTCCATATCTGCTATGTTTAGGTTAATGCTGTCTTTCTCACTTGCACCTTCGTCTGCACTGATAGCTTGCTGTAGGACCCTTAGCTTTGCCATAGCTGCGTCATGTTTACACTGTTCATTTAAGGTTTCCATTGTTGCTCTTTGACGGGCTGACTGAGCTTCCGACTCTGCTCTCTGAGCTTCCAACTCTGCTCTTTGACGCGCTGACTGCGCTTCCGACTCTGCTCTCTGAGCTTCCAACTCTGCTCTTTGACGTGCTGACTGCGCTTCCAACTCTGCTCTTTTTTCTGCATATGCCACCTGCACTTTGCTGGCTTCCACTTCAGCACGGGCATTAATAAGTCGCTCACTGAGTGTTGAGTATCTTGAACTATGGGATCTTGACGAGTTTTTAGAATGTCTGGTGGAAACAGATCTGTGAGATGCAGTGTCCTGTAACAGCTTTATTTTTGCTTCTGCCTTTAATCTGGTTTGCTGGATAAAACTGTCTCTTTCAATATTGAGAGCATTGACGCGCTTTAATTGCATCATCGCACTTTCTGACTTCATGTTTTGTAAGACATTAGTGAATTTGATGCTGGTAAGCTGATAAAGCTCATATGAGGCAGAAAGTTGTTTAATGGCGCCCTCTAGTGTCAGTAGTTCACGTTCAACAGACACTGTATTGGCTTCAGCAAAGATTTTCTCCCAGACTAATTCCAAGCTATTTGACAATTCAGTCCTTGAAGCTTCATAATTCTCCATTACTTTCCAAGTGGGTTTAACTGAGCGTTTGGGTAACTCAGTTTCTTCAGGAACTTGTGGGGAGGTAGATGTGAGTTCACATGCAGAAGCTTGGTCACTCATGATAGCAGACTGACTGTGAAAGCAGGCAGGATCTGTGTGCTGAAATATGACACTGTGCAGATTGTCTCAGGCTATAAGGCTGCATGTGCTGCTCTGTCCCTTCTGTCTTGCTATGAGGGCAGTAAATCTTGTCTGTTTCAGTACTGACATGCAGAAATCTTGTAATTAGGCTGTGAAACTCCGTTTTTCTACTGTTCTGTCTCAACTACAAAGCGATAAAGTTCATCTCCAGGTTTAAGTAGGCCTTACTCAAGCTGGTTTGATATTATCCCTTGCATCGATACAGGCAGTTTAACTCAATGAATAAACTCACAGTTAGGACGACAGACGATGAATCCTTTCGAATGTTCCGTTTAATGATGGATATTCATAGGTAGAAAAACGTTGCAGTTGTAAGCCACATGTAAGATGTTTAGCATGGAAGATATACAGGAGTAATGAGAGAGAGTCAGGAAGTGGAGGAGATATATAAAGAACTACGGTGAGAGAGAGAGTTCAGCTAGAAAGAAGGGGACAGATCTTAAAGACACAGAGCAAGAATAATCACATAGTGTAACACAACACCCCCTACAGTTAGAAACACAATGCAGGGAACACTTAACCTCCTACAGCGCCACCTAGTGGTTAACCCATTCACTGCCAGTGTTATTTTCACAGTAATCAGTGCATTTTTATAGCACCGATCACTGTGAAAATGACAATGGCATACTTTTCAGATGCCCACTGCGGGACATTCATTCATACCATTAAAGTTGTTGAGCGGGGGGGGGGGGGGGGGCTGCCACGGGACGGACGTTTGACGTTTGTTTTTTATTTACAGGGCACCTTTTTTTTTTTTAGCATAAAGGGCTGTTGTTGAGCGGGGGGGGGGGCGCCGGAATGAGGGGGGGCAGTCATTTGTTGTTGAGCTGGGGGGGCGGCACGACAAGGGGGGGGGGGCCGGACTTCACTCAACCTTCCTCTGCCTCCTGTCTCCTGCTGTGCGGGAACTCACATGGTATCGCGGGACCGCGGGAAAGTGATGTCACTGCGGGAAAAACCCGCAGAATCCGTGCGGGTTGGGAGGTATGACAATGGTCCCAAAAATGTGTCAAAAGTGTCCGATGTGTCCGCCATAATGTCGCAGTCATGATAAAAAAACGCTGATCGCCGCCATTACTAGTAAAAAAAAAAATAATTAATAAAAATGCCATAAAACTTATCCCCTATTTTGTAAACGCTATAACTTTTGCGCAAACCAATCAAAAAACGCTTATTGCTATTTTTTGGTAGAAGAATACATATCGGCCTAAACTGAGGAAAAAAAAATGTTTTTTTATATATTTTTTGGGGGATATTTATTAAAAATTAAAAAGTAAAAAATATTGCTTTTTTAAAAAAAATTGTCACTCTATTTTTGTTTATAGCGCAAAAAATAAAAACCGCAGAGGTGATCAAATACCACCAAAAGAAAGCTCTATTTGTAGGAAAAAAAGGACGTCAATTTTGTTTGGGAGCCACGTCGCACGACCGCGCAATTGTCAGTTAAAGCCACGCAGTGCCGAATCGCAAAAAGGGGCCTGGCCTTTAACCAGCCAAAATGGTCCGGGGCTGAAGTGGTTAATATTTTAGAATTCTTTTCTTGTATAAAAGTCGTGGAGTTAGATTTAAAAGTTAACACATAATCTTTCTTCCAATCTTCCACAGAAATCGAATGGCCCAATTCTCTCTCCCAATCTCTGATGTATTAGGGTCTAGTTGGGGTGACGTAAGACAGAAGTATATCATATCTCCTGGAGGTGGGGCTAGAATGACCAGTCGTCCCATTACACAGGGACTCGAATGGTGATAAACTGGTTGTGAACTCACTCTGACAACTTACACCTACAGCTAAGCCCAGATTAATGCCTTGTACACACGATGGACTTGTCTCATCGGAAATTCCGATCGTGTGTGGGCCCCATCGGACTTTTTTTTTCCATCGGAGTAAAAAAATAGAACATGTTTTAAATTTTTTCCGATGGAAAAAAATCCGATGGGAAATTCCGATCGGCTGTGTGGAATTCCATCGGAGGAAAAATCCGCGCATGCTCAGAATCAAGTCGACGCATGCTCGGAAGCTTTGAACTTCATTTTTCTCGGCTCGTCGGAGTGTTTTACGTTACCCGCGTTTTGGACGGTCGGAATTTAGTCTGATGGTGTGTAGGCAAGACTGATGGAAGTCAGCTTCATCGGGATTCCGACGGAAAATTCCATCGGATTTTATTCCATCGGAAATCCGATCGTGTGTACAGGGCATTAGGCTTACCTGTAGGTGCAGGAAATATCTCCTTGACCTACACGGTTAAGGAGATATTTGCAGAAAACACCACACCGATGTCCACGGCGCAGGCGCACTGAGCGTTGCCGGTTTTCTGAATGGGATAATGCCGGGAAAGCGCGTATGCGCGGGGATCTGACGGCCAGTCACAGTGCCGGAGCGGCGATACACGGAAGTCGCTCGGAGGGGACACGGCAGCGGCAGGCGGTGGAGGGGACCGAGGAGGACTTCGGGGGCTTTGATCTCAGGTAAGTGCCACACATAGGCGTGCACACAGGGTGTTCCAGGTGTGCCCAGGCACACCCTAATCACTCTGTGCAGCACAGATTCCCCCTACTACCCTGGCTCCCATCTTCCCCCCCCCCCCCCGCAGCGCTGCCAGCTTCCCTCCTCTCCTATCAGCTGTTGCTGCTGGGATGTTTTAGGAGTCGGGAAGGGGCCAGTAAATATGTAATTTACCGGCCCCTTCCCTTTCTGAATGAACATCGTGAGTGATCTGTAGTGTGTGTTTGGGCTTTGGGGTGCACACCCTAATGCAATAGGCTGCGCACACCTATGGTGCCACATAATGAGCTAGTATGCTATTTTTTTTTTTTTTGCAGGAAAAACAAAGGCGGGTTTACTTCCTCTTTAAAGCGGAGCTCCGCCGGAAAAAAAAAATATTAAAAGCCAGCAGCTACAGGTACAGCAGCTGCTGGCTTTTAATATTTGGACACTTACCTGTCCTGGAGTCCAGCGACGTCCGCAGCAGAGGACGAGCAATCGCTCGTCGCTCTGCTGCTCCCTCCGCCATCCTCGCTGAGGGAACCAGGAAGTGAAGCCCTGCGGCTTCATGCCCGGGTTCCCTACGGCGCATGCGCGAGTCGCGCTGCGCCGTTCTGATTGGTGCTCCTGTGTTCTGGGAGCCGAGTGTCTCCCAGAACACTACGGGAAGTCTGCGGGAAGTGACGTAACTCCCGCAGATTCCCGGAGAGAGGACTCCCGGATGTGGGTGAAAATACCTGTCTTAGACAGGTATCTTCACCCCCCTCCCACCTGAAAGGTGTCAATTGTGACACCGGAGGGGGGGAGGGTTCCAAATAGCAAAAGTTGCTATTTAGGGTGGAGCTCCACTTTAAGTCCCTGTGTAATGGAGTGATTTTAGATAGATAGCTGTAATAATGTTGAAGCTGAAGATAGTGAAACCACCGACCAGCATATCTGCGTTCGTTCTTCATTATCATGTTTAGTGTCTGGAATCCTTTTGATGACAAAGTTTGTATGATGGGGGAGGGGAGGGAGTCTTCCTTGTCCATTCTAGAAACCTCTCTGGTAGCAGAGCGGGAGGGAAATCTGGACTTCCCATTATTGAGGTTAATGGGCCTGATATTGAAGACACACCCCACCTTCTTACCGTCCTATCCCAGACCTTCATAAGGACTGGGTCAAAGGAGGAGGTGTTTGTTCCAAAAGACACAGTTACGGTGAAATCCATGGAAGAGAGACCAGCGGGAGTTCTATTATTTGCTGTTCTATGGCTACTAGGGTGACCACATTTCCAAACTCCCATTCAGGGACACCCTCCCCCCCTTCCCAAAAATCAGCTTGTGCTGTAACGAATCACAGCACAGTGATTGGACACAAGAGGCGGGATTTATGATTTCTCCAATCACAAGCAGGGGGCGGGGATTGTGCTCCTCCAGGCATTCCCAGCCAGGACAAGTACTGTCAGTGAGTAAAGCGGTGATGTGGTGGCCTTTTTTGGGGGCATCAGATTGGCCCGGGGGGGGGGGGGTAGCTGTGTCAGTTTCATTTCGGGACACTGTATTGGCCTGGAATGAATGACAGACCTGCAAAATGCGGGACTGTCCCGGCAATCCGGGACACACGGTCACCCTAATAGCTACCCATAGTTTTGTACTCCCACAGTGGAACCAATCCAGTATTCTAGCCAGCACTGCGGCTATATGATATAGTTCCATCTACTCCACTCTATTTCACTCTACTCTGCTCCGCTTTACTCCTCTGTACTCCACTCCACACCAGCCTACTGCACTCTACTCCACTCTATTTCACTCTACTCTGCTCCGCTTTACTCCTCTGTACTCCACTCCACACCAGCCTACTGCACTCTACTCCACTCTATTTCACTCTACTCTGCTCCGCTTTACTCCTCTGTACTCCACTCCACACCAGCCTACTGCACTCTACTCCACTCTATTTCTCTCTACTCTGCTCCGCTTTACTCCTCTGTACTCCACTCCACACCAGCCTACTGCACTCTACTCCACTCTATTTCTCTCTACACTGCTCCGCTTTACTCCTCTGTACTCCACTCCACACCAGCCTACTGCACTCTACTCCACTCTATTTCACTCTACTCTGCTCCGCTTTACTCCTCTGTACTCCACTCCACACCAGCCTACTGCACTCTACTCCACTCTATTTCACTCTACTCTGCTCCGCTTTACTCCTCTGTACTCCACTCCACACCAGCCTACTGCACTCTACTCCACTCTATTTCACTCTACTCTGCTCCGCTTTACTCCTCTGTACTCCACTCCACACCAGCCTACTGCACTCTACTCCACTCTATTTCACTCTACTCTGCTCCGCTTTACTCCTCTGTACTCCACCCACACCAGCCTACTGCACTCTACTCCACTCTATTTCACTCTACTCTGCTCCGCTTTACTCCTCTGTACTCCACTCCACACCAGCCTACTGCACTCTACTCCACTCTATTTCACTCTACTCTGCTCCGCTTTACTCCTCTGTACTCCACTCCACACCAGCCTACTGCACTCTACTCCACTCTATTTCACTCTACTCTGCTCCGCTTTACTCCTCTGTACTCCACTCCACACCAGCCTACTGCACTCTACTCCACTCTATTTCACTCTACTCTGCTCCGCTTTACTCCTCTGTACTCCACTCCACACCAGCCTACTGCACTCTACTCCACTCTATTTCACTCTACTCTGCTCCGCTTTACTCCTCTGTACTCCACTCCACACCAGCCTACTGCACTCTACTCCACTCTATTTCACTCTACTCTGCTCCGCTTTACTCCTCTGTACTCCACTCCACACCAGCCTACTGCACTCTACTCCACTCTATTTCACTCTACTCTGCTCCGCTTTACTCCTCTGTACTCCACTCCACACCAGCCTACTGCACTCTACTCCACTCTATTTCACTCTACTCTGCTCCGCTTTACTCCTCTGTACTCCACTCCACACCAGCCTACTGCACTCTACTCCACTCTATTTCACTCTACTCTGCTCCGCTTTACTCCTCTGTACTCCACTCCACACCAGCCTACTGCACTCTACTCCACTCTATTTCACTCTACTCTGCTCCGCTTTACTCCTCTGTACTCCACTCCACACCAGCCTACTGCACTCTACTCCACTCTATTTCACTCTACTCTGCTCCGCTTTACTCCTCTGTACTCCACTCCACACCAGCCTACTGCACTCTACTCCACTCTATTTCTCTCTACTCTGCTCCGCTTTACTCCTCTGTACTCCACTCCACACCAGCCTACTGCACTCTACTCCACTCTATTTCACTCTACTCTGCTCCGCTTTACTCCTCTGTACTCCACTCCACACCAGCCTACTGCACTCTACTCCACTCTATTTCACTCTACTCTGCTCCGCTTTACTCCTCTGTACTCCACTCCACACCAGCCTACTGCACTCTACTCCACTCTATTTCACTCTACTCTGCTCCGCTTTACTCCTCTGTACTCCACTCCACACCAGCCTACTGCACTCTACTCCACTCTATTTCACTCTACTCTGCTCCGCTTTACTCCTCTGTACTCCACTCCACACCAGCCTACTGCACTCTACTCCACTCTATTTCACTCTACTCTGCTCCGCTTTACTCCTCTGTACTCCACTCCACACCAGCCTACTGCACTCTACTCCACTCTATTTCACTCTACTCTGCTCCGCTTTACTCCTCTGTACTCCACTCCACACCAGCCTACTGCACTCTATTCCACTCTATTTCACTCTACTCTGCTCCGCTTTACTCCTCTGTACTCCACTCCACACCAGCCTACTGCACTCTACTCCACTCTATTTCACTCTACTCTGCTCCGCTTTACTCCTCTGTACTCCACTCCACACCAGCCTACTGCACTCTACTCCACTCTATTTCTCTCTACTCTGCTCCGCTTTACTCCTCTGTACTCCACTCCACACCAGCCTACTGCACTCTACTCTACTCTACTCTATTTCTCTCTACTCTGCTCCGCTTTACTCCTCTGTACTCCACTCCACACCAGCCTACTGCACTCTACTCCACTCTATTTCACTCTACTCTGCTCCGCTTTACTCCTCTGTACTCCACTCCACACCAGCCTACTGCACTCTACTCCACTCTATTTCACTCTACTCTGCTCTGCTTTACTCCTTTGTACTCTACTCCACACCACTGCACTCTACTGCACTCTACTGCACTCTATTCCACTCTATTTCACTCTACTCTGCTCCGCTTTACTCCTTTACTCCTCTGTACTCCACTCCACACGAGCCTACTGCACTCTACTCCACTCTATTTCACTATACTCTGCTCCGCTTTACTCCTTTGTACTCTACTCCACACCACTGCACTCTACTGCACTCTACTCCACTCTACTCTGCTCCGCTTTACTCCTTTACTCCTCTGTACTCCACTCCACACCAGCCTACTGCACTCTACTCCACTCTATTTCACTATACTCTGCTCCGCTTTACTCCTTTGTACTCTACTCCACACCACTCTACTGCACTCTACTGCACTCTACTCTGCTCCGCTTTACTCCTTTACTCCTCTGTACTCCACTCCACACCAGCCTACTGCACTCTACTCCACTCTATTTCACTCTACTCTGCTCTGCTTTACTCCTTTGTACTCTACTCCACACCACTCTACTGCACTCTACTGCACTCAACTGCACTCTATTCCACTCTATTTCACTCTACTCTGCTCCACTTTACTCCTTTACTCCTCTGTACTCCACTCCACACCAGCCTACTGCACTCTACTCCACTCTATTTCACTCTACTCTGCTCCACTTTACTCCTTTGTACTCTACTCCACACCACTCTACTGCACTCTATTCCACTCTATTTCACTCTACTCTGCTCCGCTTTACTCCTTTACTCCTCTGTACTCCACTCCACACCAGCCTACTGCACTCTACTCCACTCTATTTCACTATACTCTGCTCCGCTTTACTCCTTTGTACTCTACTCCACTACACTCTACTGCACTCTACTGCACTCTACTCTGCTCCGCTTTACTCCTTTACTCCTCTGTACTCCACTCCACACCAGCCTACTGCACTCTACTCCACTCTATTTCACTCTACTCTGCTCCGCTTTACTCCTTTGTACTCTACTCCACACCACTCTACTGCACTCTACTGCACTCTATTCCACTCTATTTCACTCTACTCTGCTCCGCTTTACTCCTTTACTCCTCTGTACTCCACTCCACACCAGCCTACTGCACTCTACTCCACTCTATTTCACTATACTCTGCTCCGCTTTACTCCTTTGTACTCTACTCCACACCACGCTACTGCACTCTACTGCACTCTACTCTGCTCCGCTTTACTCCTTTACTCCTCTGTACTCCACTCCACACCAGCCTACTGCACTCTACTCCACTCTATTTCACTCTACTCTGCTCTGCTTTACTCCTTTGTACTCTACTCCACACCACTCTACTGCACTCTACTGCACTCAACTGCACTCTATTCCACTCTATTTCACTCTACTCTGCTCCACTTTACTCCTTTACTCCTCTGTACTCCACTCCACACCAGCCTACTGCACTCTACTCCACTCTATTTCACTCTACTCTGCTCCGCTTTACTCCTTTGTACTCTACTCCACACCACTCTACTGCACTCTACTGCACTCTATTCCACTCTATTTCACTCTACTCTGCTCCGCTTTACTCCTTTACTCCTCTGTACTCCACTCCACACCAGCCTACTGCACTCTACTCCACTCTATTTCACTCTACTCTGCTCCGCTTTACTCCTTTGTACTCTACTCCACACCACTGCACTCTACTGCACTCTACTCCACTCTATTCCACTCTATTTCACTCTACTCTGCTCTGCTTTACTCCTTTGTACTCTACTCCACACCACTGCACTCTACTGCACTCTACTCCACTCTATTCCACTCTATTTCAATCTACTCTGCTCCGCTTTACTCCTCTGTACTCCACTCCACACCAGCCTACTGCACTCTACTCCACTCTATTTCACTCTACTCTGCTCCGCTTTACTCCTTTGTACTCTACTCCACACCACTGCACTCTACTGCACTCTACTCCACTCTGTTCCACTCTATTTCACTCTACTCTGCTCTGCTTTACTCCTTTGTACTCTACTCCACACCACTGCACTCTACTGCACTCTACTCCACTCTATTCCACTCTATTTCAATCTACTCTGCTCCGCTTTACTCCTCTGTACTCCACTCCACACCAGCCTACTGCACTCTACTCCACTCTATTTCACTCTACTCTGCTCCGCTTTACTCCTTTGTACTCTACTCCACACCACTGCACTCTACTGCACTCTACTCCACTCTGTTCCACTCTATTTCACTCTACTCTGCTCTGCTTTACTCCTTTGTACTCTACTCCACACCACTGCACTCTACTGCACTCTACTCCACTCTATTCCACTCTATTTCAATCTACTCTGCTCCGCTTTACTCCTCTGTACTACACTCCACACCAGCCTACTGCACTCTACTCCACTCTATTTCACTCTACTCTGCTCCGCTTTACTCCTTTGTACTCTACTCCACACCACTGCACTCTACTGCACTCTACTCCACTCTATTCCACTCTATATCACTCTACTCTGCTCCGCTTTACTCCTCTGTACTCCACTCCACACCAGCCTACTGCACTCTACTCCACTCTATTTCACTCTACTCTGCTCCGCTTTACTCCTTTGTACTCTACTCCACACCACTGCACTCTACTGCACTCTACTCCACTCTATTCCACTCTATATCACTCTACTCTGCTCCGCTTTACTCCTCTGTACTCCACTCCACACCAGCCTACTGCACTCTACTCCACTCCATTTCACTCTACTCTGCTCCGCTTTACTCCTCTGTACTCTACTCCACACCACTCTACTGCACTCTACTCCACTCTTTCATACTCTACACTGCCCTACTCCACTCCACTCTACTCCACTCTACTGTGCTCTATTCCGCTGTACTCCACACTACTGAGATCTATTCTGCTCTACTCCATGCCTCCCTACTCCACTCTACTCCCCTCTACTCTGCTATACTCCTCTCTGCTCCACTCTTCTCCACTATTCTCTGTTTACCCTCCACTCCTCTCTACTTCGCTCTAATCTCCTACGTATCACAATAAACGATGAACATGGTTCACAATGCAGCTAGTATAACTGCCCTTTTTCTATCTTCTAATTACCCTCCCACAATCCCTGCACACTGGAAATGAGACTGACAGCGGGATCTTCTATAGTGGGAGACCATCAGATTCTGTAATGCTTTTACCCTAACATGTTTCAGGTACTGGAGCCAAGAGGGGAGGGGTTGTCATGCTGCTCACAGAAAGGGGAATGCTGTGGGAGGAGCTTACCAGAGGGAGGAGATTTATTCATCGCCTGAGTGAACTGGCGGGGAGGTCCCACAGGGAACTACAGAGCTGTGAATGGTGGTGCCCCCACCTGGCTGTACGGTGTGGCAGGATCACAAGCTGAGACGTGAGGTGGAGCTTCTAACCCACCAAATTCTTTGCAGCCCCGCCTCCTCTTCTGACACGCTCCGATCCAGATTATATCATGTAATCAGTTTTGTGGGTCATGTGAGATCTGATTGGATGAGGATGCACACTAATGGATAAGCGGTATAATGTCGTCCATTGTAGTCAGTGGGATTGTAATCAGAATCTTTATGTGTGAGTTCATCTGCCAATCAGAGTATTTTTATATTGCTGTGTGATGACGCAGGAGAAAATCGGATTGTAGGAAACATTTGCTGTTCCATATTTCACCTATAGGGGGCCCCATCAATCCCATGTGAAGAATGTTCTCTGGATCTCCTCATCAGAAGAATTGTTTTCATTAAATGGGGTCCAGAAATATACAGAGAAACCTCAACGAGCAAAACTCCGGACTAATACCGAACCGTGATCCGTCCAATCAGATCTTCATCAATAAATGTATTTATATATCGCCAATACAAATCCTGAGTCCTGACTTTATATTGTCTCCCCCCCATCACTCACCATTACTACAATACATTTATATGGCTCTGACATATACCGCAGTGCTGTACAGAGAACACTGAGCCACTCACATCAGTCTCTGTACCAGAGGAGCTTACACTCTAATGTCCCCCCCCCCCAGTCACGCACTATTATTATTATATAGCTCTGACATATACCGCAGTGCTGTACAGAGAGCAGGGTAAAGGTTTGAGGAGAGGGGCGACAGGTGGGGAGGGGGGATGCTGGTTTCGAGGAGAGGGGGGGGGGGAGACAGGTGGAGGTGGGGAGGGGGGATGCTGGTTTCGAGGAGAGGGGGGGGGAGACAGGTGGAGGTGGGGAGGGGGGATGCTGGTTTCGAGGAGAGGGGGGGGGAGACAGGTGGAGGTGGTGGGGGGGGGAGGGAGGTGATGAGGTTATTATGAAGCTGTAATCTCTCTTATTGTTCTCATCACAATGCTGGACCCAGGAGCTGACCATCAGGAGCCCGGAGAGATACACATACAATAGTCACCTTCATTGTCCAATCACAGGAGCCATTCACCTGTTATCACCTGTTATATGACAGATAATACAGCCGATAATATTATGTGACATCACCATCACTATCATCATCTCTGTTAACCCTTCACTGGGGGAAACTTTCATAGGATCAAGTGTGAGCAAAGTCATTCAATCTACAGGAACAGATATGGGGGTGTCCCCCTGTGCAGGAACAGAAATGAGGGTCTCCAACTTTACAGGAACAGATATGGGGGTCTTCCCCTGTACAGGAACAGATATGGGGATCTCCATCTTTACAGGAACAGAGATAGGGGTCTTCCTCTGTACAGGAACATATATGGGGGTGTTCCTCTGTACAGGAACAGATATGGGGGTGTTCCTCTGTACAGGAACAGATAAGAGGGTGTTCCTCTGTACAGGAACAGAGATGGGGGTGTTCCTCTGTACAAGAACAGATAAGGGGGTGTTCCTCTGTACAGGAACAGAGATGGGGTGTTCCTCTGTACAGGAACAGTTATGGGGATCTCCATCTTTACAGGAACAGATATGGGGGTGTTCCCCTGTACAGGAACAGATATGGGGATCTCCATCTTTACAGGAACAGATATGGGGGTGTTCCTCTGTACAGGAACAGATATGGGGGTGTTCCTCTGTACAGGAACAGATATGGGGATGTTCCCCTGTACAGGAACAGAAATAGAGGTCTTCCTCTGTACAGGAACAGATATGGGGGTGTTCCCCAGTACAGGAACGGATAAGGGGGTGTTCCCCTGTACAGGAACAGTTATGGGGTGTTCCTCTGTACAGCAACAGATTTGGGGGTGTTCCATCTTTACAGGAACAGATAAGGGGGTGTTCTTCTGTACAGGAACAAAGATGGGAGTGTTCCTCTGTACAGGAACAGAGATGGGGGTGTTTCCCTGTACATGAACAGATATGGGGGTCTCCATCTTTACAGGAACAGAAATGGGGGTCTTCCTCTGTACAGGAACAGATATGGGGGTCTTCCTCTGTACAGGAACAGATATGGGGTCTCCATCTTTACAGAAACAGATATGGGGGTGTTCCTCTGTACAGGAACGGAGATGGGGGTGTTCCTATGTACAGAAACAGAAATTAGGGTGTTCTTCTGTACAGGAACAGATATGGGGGTTCTTCCTCTGTACAGGAACAGATATGGGGGTCTTCTTGTGTACAGGAACAGATATGGGGGTCTTCCTCTGTACAGGAACAGATATGGGGGTCTTCCTCTGTACAGGAACAGATATGGGGGTCTTCCTCTGTACAGGAACAGATATGGGGGTCTTCCTCTGTACAGGGACAGATATGAGGGTCTTCTCCAGTACAGGAACATATATGGGGGTCCAGAACACTGTACAGTTGAAGTCAGTTATATAGGAGGATGGGGGTGGGCAGTAGTAGGAGGAATTGCCCCTCTGCCCCTCCCTAATCCCATCATTCAGCTCTGGACACAATAAATCTCAGAGACATCCAGAAGCAGCAAAACCACAACCACGATGTACCCCAGAGAGAGAGACCCCCACACCTGGCTGCTAGCTGCTACACTGCTCTACTACACAGGTAATTACCACCCCCTACCCTTTCTATATTTCTCTTATACACAGGTAAATATTACCCCCCTCAAATCTATACTGCTCTAATACACAGATAATTGTTGCCCCCATGTATGGGAATAGATATGGAGTCTTCCTATATACAGGAGCCTATATAGGTTTTCTCCTATACAAGAACAGATTTGGGGGTCTTCTTCTTAATAGTAACAGAGGTGGGGTTCTTCCTCTGTACAGGAACAGATATGGGGGTCTTATTCTGTACAGGAAAAGATATGGGGGTCTTCCTCTGTACAGGAACAGATATGGGGTCTTTCTCTGTACAGGTACAGGTTTGGGGGTCTTCTGTACAGGAACAGATATGGGGGTCTTCCTCTGTACAGGAACAGATATAGGGGTCTTATTCTGTACAGGAGAAGATATGGGGGTCTTCCTCTGTACAGGAACAGATATGGTGGTGTTCCCCTGTACAGGAACAGGTATGGGGGTCTTCTTCTGTACAGGAACAGATATGGGGGTGTTCCCCTGTACAGGAACAGAGATGGTGGTCTTCATCTTTGCAGGAACAGATATGGGGGTCTTCCTCTGTACAGGAACAGATATAGGGGTCTTATTCTGTACAGGAAAAGATATGGGGGTCTTCCTCTGTACAGGAACAGATATGGGGGTCTTTCTCTGTACAGGTACAGGTTTGGTTGGGGGTCTTCCTCTGTACAGGAACAGATATGGTGGTGTTCCCCTGTACAGGAACAGGTATGGGGGTCTTCTTCTGTACAGGAACAGATATGGGGGTGTTCCCCTGTACAGGAACAGATATGGTGGTGTTCCCCTGTACAGGAACAGAGATGGTGGTCTTCATCTTTGCAGGAACAGATATGGGGGTCTTCCTCTGTACAAGGAACAGATATGGGGGTCTTCCCATGTACATGAACAAATATGGGGTCTTCCTTTGTATAGGAACAGATATGGGGGTCTTCCCATGTACAGGAACACATATGGGGTCTTCCTCTGTACAGGAACACATATGGGGGGTCTTTCTCTGTACAGGAACATAAATGGGGGTCTTCCTTTGTACAGGAACAGATATGGGGGTCTTCCCATGTACATGAACAGATATGGGGTCTTCCTTTGTATAGGAACAGATATGGGGGTCTTCCCATGTACAGGAACACATATGGGGGTCTTCCTCTGTACAGGAAGAAATATGGGGGTGCAGGACCCTGTAGTAGGATGGAGGTCATCGTAGGTTGCTCTAGTACACAGGAGGTCATGTCCCCTTCTATACTGTTCTATCACACAGGTAATCACTGTTCTCTTTCCCTCCTGCAGGTGGCGCTATCTCCCACCTCCTCCGTGTGGCCCCTGGGCCCCTGTTCCGCACAGAGGGCTCCTCAATCTTCCTCTGGTGTAATGCCAGTGGTCTTTCAGTGGGAGCCTTTGAGTGGTCGGTGTTCCAGGAACATTCCCCCCGGACAAAGCTGCAGATTGTCAGCTCTGCGGACCCAGATTTCTCCTACGCCATATTCCAGGAGCGGGTGAGGGGCAAGAGGGAGATCTACCTGGAAAGGGTGGGAGAAGACATCGCCCGTCTCCATATCACCCACCTGAGGGCACAGGATGCTGGAGAGTATGAATGTTACACCCCAAACCCTACCCACAGATACCACGGGGCGAACAGCGCCAGCGTCACCCTAAAAGGTAAGTACATCAACCTACCTCCCCTTTATATCCTTCTATATTACCCCACATCCTGATATCTGCCCTTCCATTATACCCCAACTGTACCCCACATCCTGATATCTACCCTTCCATTATACCCCAACTGTACCCCACATCCTGATATCTACCCTTCCATTATACCCCAACTGTACCCCACATCCTGATATCTACCCTTCCATTATACCCCAACTGTACCCCACATCCTGATATCTACCCTTCCATTATACCCCAACTGTACCCCACATCCTGATATCTGCCCTTCCATTACACCCAACTGTACCCCACATCCTGACATCTGCCCTTCCATTATACCCCAACGGTACCCCACATCCTGATATCTACCCTTTCATTATACCCCAACTGTACCCCACATCCTGATATCTGCCCTTCCATTACACCCAACTGTACCCCACATCCTGACATCTGCCCTTCCATTATACCCCAACTGTACCCCACATCCTGATATCTACCCTTCCATTATACCCCAACTGTACCCCACATCCTGATATCTACCCTTCCATTATACCCCAACTGTACCCCACATCCTGATATCTACCCTTCCATTATACCCCAACTGTACCCCACATCCTGATATCTACCCTTCCATTATACCCCAACTGTACCCCACATCCTGATATCTGCCCTTCCATTACACCCAACTGTACCCCACATCCTGACATCTGCCCTTCCATTATACCCCAACGGTACCCCACATCCTGATATCTACCCTTTCATTATACTCCAACTGTACCCCACATCCTGATATCTACCCTTCCATTATACCCCAACTGTACCCCACATCCTGATAGCTGCCCTTCCATTACACCCAACTGTACCCCACATCCTGACATCTGCCCTTCCATTATACCCCAACTGTACCCCACATCCTGATATCTACCCCTCCATTATACCCCAACTGTACCCCACATCCTGATATCTACCCTTCCATTATACTCCAACTGTACCCCACATCCTGATATCTGCCCTTCCATTACACCCAACTGTACCCCACATCCTGACATCTGCCCTTCCATTATACCCCAACGGTACCCCACATCCTGATATCTACCCTTTCATTATACTCCAACTGTACCCCACATCCTGATATCTAACCTTCCATTATACCCCAACTGTACCCCACATCCTGATATCTGCCCTTCCATTACACCCAACTGTACCCCACATCCTGACATCTGCCCTTCCATTATACCCCAACTGTACCCCACATCCTGACATCTGTGCTTCCATTATACCCCAACTGTACCCCACATCCTGATATCTACCCTTCCATTGTACCCCAAATGTACCCCACATCCTGATATCTAACCTCCCTTTATACCCCAACTGTACCCCACATCCTGATATCTGCCCTTCCTTTATACCCCAACTGTACCCCACATCCTGATATCTGCCCTTCCATTATACTCCAACTGTACCCCACATTCTGATATCTAACCTTCCTTTATACCCCAACTGTACCCCACATCCTGATATCTACCCTTTTATTATACCCAACTGTACCCCACATCCTGATATCTGCCCTTCCATTATACCAAACTGTACCCCACATCCTGATATCTGCCCTTCCATTATACCCCAACTGTACCCCACATCCTGATATCTAACCTTCCTTTATACCCAACTGTACCCCACATCCTGAGATATATCCTTCTATTATACCCCAACTGTACCCCACATCCTAATATCTACCTTTCCATTATACCCCAACTGTACCCCACATCCTGATATCTGCCCTTCCATTATACCTCAGCGGTACCCCACATCCTGATATCTACCCTTTCATTATACCCCAACTGTACCCCACATCCTGATATCTGCCCTTCCATTATACCCCAACGGTACCCCACATCCTGATATCTGCCCTTCCATTATACCCCAACTGTACCCCACATCCTGATATATATCCTTCCATTATACCCAAACTGTACCCCACTTCCTGATATATATCCTTCTATTATACCCCAACTGTACCCCACATCCTGATATCTACCCTTTCATTATACCCCAAATGTACCCCACATCCTGATATATATCCTTCCATTGTACCCCAAATGTACCCCACATCCTGATATCTAACCTCCCTTTATACCCCAACTGTACCCCACATCCTGATATCTGCCCTTCCTTTATACCCCAACTGTACCCCACATCCTGATATCTGCCCTTCCTTTATACCCCAACTGTACCCCACATCCTGATATCTGCCCTTCTATTATACCCTAACTGTACCCCACATACTGATATCTGCCCTTCCATTATACCCAACTGTACCCCACATCCTGATATCTACTCTTCCATTATACCCCAACTGTACCCCACATCCTGATATCTACCCTTCCATTATACCCCAACTGTACCCCACATACTGATATCTGCCCTTCCATTATACCCAACTGTACCCCACATCCTGATATCTACTCTTCCATTATACCCCAACTGTACCCTAAATCCTGGTATATACCCTTCCATTATATCTCCACTGTACCCCACATCCTGATATCTATCCTTCTATTATACCATAAGTGTACCACAAATATCAATCTGTACCCTTCCATTATACCCCTACTGTACCCCAAATCTTCCTGATTTTTAGAATACTTGGGTGTTCTTTCTGCAGTGATCCCAACCTTGCTGCGAGTCTCCGTGCTCTCACCCCAGAAGCTTACACTCCATGAGGATGACCCCCTGAGGATGGTGTGTGAAGTTTCCACCAGCAGGGCTCAGCACACCCACTTCTCCATCACCTGGTACAGGGAGGACTCCGACTCTACCCAGCCCCTCATCAGCCTCTCCAAGCTCTCCATTGTATCCACAGGACCTTCCTTCCAGGACCGTCACCTGGCCGGCCAACTTCGGCTGGAGAAAGTGTCACCCACCTGGTATCAGCTGACCATGTCCAGCCTGCAGCCCACTGATCAGGCCAAGTACTACTGCCAGGCCACCGAGTGGATCCAAGACCCGGATAGGACCTGGTACCCGCTGACCACCACGAAGAGCCAGGCGATTCAAGTCTTTGTGCTGATGGACCGAGCGCCAGGTAATGAAACTTCATCAGAGGAGGAGGTCAGGGCTGTCTATGGGGGCCAAGGAGATTCTGGACTAGTGCTGAGGTCCAATTTTACGATAAATTCGACCCAAGTTTGAATTCAGCTGGATTCTACCAATTCTAATTTCACTGAAGTCGATGGGGGGACCATTTTGATGGCCATTGGTGGCCCTTCATCGGGATGCTAGACAAGTTTTAGCTAAGTCATAGACACCCAATTGGCATGAGCCCCCCCCCCCCCCCAACTGAGTGTTCTTTCACCCCATTGGCTGAAATGCATCTCGAAAATTCAAGTTTGTAAAAATTTTCTTGAATTCTAAAGAATTTAAATTGAACCAATTTTTGTCCGTTTCCCTCATCGCTAGTCCTGACTGTCAGGGCCCAATCACACCTTCCTGTTTTGATGTATAAAAAATAGGTGGAAATTCATTTTATCTGTTTATAATTAATCCAAATTTAATGCACTGATGAAGAAATTAGGTATTTTATGGGGTAAACGCGTAGGGGTCTATTTATAAAGAACTTACCTTCGTCAAACATTCGCTCAGCTACCACGAATGTTGCCTAATACGTCTATTTCCTATCATTGTCATCTCCATCTAGTGGCCATAATGCAGTATTTTCTTATACCTAAATCAAGGAAAATACTGTATTATGGCCACTAGGGGGAGCTAATGATCATAGAAAATAAATGTATTAGGCAAAATATGGGATTCTTTGTGACAGCTGAGCGAATGTTTGAGACATTCACACAGCATTATTTTTTATTTAAAAAAAAAAAAAAAAGACAACAGTACGGGGGGGGCAGGGCAGCAAAGTTCTTTTTATTTCCCTGAAGAAAAAAAATCTTGTTTTAGCAGTTTTTGGCTCTTACAGGACACCTGCTAGAAATGTGTGAAAGCCCAGAGGATGTGAGCTTGATGATGTCACAGGTGTGATGTCACTGTGCTTTTTAATTATTTATTATGTCAGTAACGATCTATGATGTTATTGCAGATGTGATGTCAGCAGTCCGCAGTGCTGCAACGAGGAACGAGCCACCCTGGATATTCTTTCCTTTCCTGGTACTGCTCCCTCTAGTGGTCTGGACTGTGCACTACAATGACTTGATCCTCATATTGCTCCCTCTAGTGGTCTGGACTGTGCACTACAATGACTTGATCCTCATATTGGTCCCTCTAGTGGTCTGAACTGTGCGCACTACAATCAGATGTTACTGTTATTGCACCCTCCAGTGGTCTGAACTGAGTACTACAACAAGATATTACTGTTATTGCTCCCTCTATTGATCCGAACTGTGTACTACAACAAGATATTACTGTTATTGCGCACCCTCCATTGGTCTGAACTGAGTACTACAACAAGTTACTACAGTTTTTGCTCCCTTCAGTGGTCTGAACTGTGTACTAAAACAAGCTATTGCTGTTATTGCTCCCTCCAGTGGTATAAACTGTGTACTACAACAAGCTATTATTTTTATTGCTCCCTCCAGTGGTATAGACTGTGTACTACAACAAGTTTTTACTGTTATTGTGCCCTCCAGTGGTATAGACTGAGTACTACAACAATCTATTACTGTTATTGCTCCCTCCAGAGGTCTTGACTGTGTACTACAACAAGTTATTACTGTTATTGCTCCCTCTAGTGATCTAGATTCTAGACAGTGCACTATAAAAAGCTGTTAATGCTCCCTCTAGGGGTATAGCCTGTGTACTACAACAAGTCATTACTCAATCTAGTGGTTTTTAATGTGCACAACAACAAGTTGTTACTGTTATTGCTCCCTTCAGTGGCCTGGACTGTATACTACAACAAGCTGTTGTAGTGTACAGTGCAGACTGAGACCATTGCTCTCTCCAGTGGTCAGTATTGTGCACTAAAAAAAAGTTATTACTGTTATTGCTCCCTCCAGTGGTCTGTATTGTGTACTACAACAAGATTTTACTGTAATTGCTCCCTCCAGTGGTCTGGACAGTGCACTACAACCAGCTGTTACTGTTATTGCTCCCTCCAGTGGTCTGTATTGTGCACTACAACCAACTGTTGCTGTTATTGTTTCCTCCAGTGGTCTGTATTGTGCACTACAACCAACTGTTGCTGTTATTGCTCCCTCCAGTGGTCTGTATTGTGCACTACAACCAGCTGTTACTGTTATTGCTCCCTCCAGTGGTCTGTATTGTGCACTACAACAAGTTGTTGCTGTTATTGCTCCCTCCAGTGGTCTGTATTGTGCACTACAACAAGTTGTTGCTGTTATTGTTCCCTCCAGTGGTCAGAACAGTGCACTACACAAAGTCTTAAATGTTTACACTGCGAGGGGCTTTATTAGCAGAAAACATGAAGATTTGTCTATCGAAGAAGAAAACATCTAGTATTTAAACCTTAGAGGAATAATTGGGAATATCTGGAGCTGCCCTTCATGAGTCTACTGAGATAATGGGTCTGATGAAGTAAACGTGACCCAATGCAATATGAAGAGCACCCGTCACACACAAGAACAAAGCAAGTCCCAGGGCACTGATGACTTATCCCGGAAACAATCTGCCCTCATAGACCTGAGCACACAGGTACTCTTCAATCTGCTACTATGTAATATAAAATAATAATAATAACCCCCCATCCTGAACACACCTGGTTGGCAGTGGATTGGAAATGATTGGATGTATCCTTTGTGTCCCAATCACATCGATACAAAAACATTTTCCCGTCCCGATTCTTGGACCCTGTTAGATAGAAAGTGACTTCTCCATAGATCAGATTATATAATGATTGGATGTGTGTGGGCACCTGAAAGGAGAATTATCGAGGTTTGGGGTTATTTTATCTGAATTTTTTTTTTGTATTTTGTATATAGGCTGTTTTACAGATAAACATTTAAAGCTGAAGTTGATTCTCCTTGTACTTTTCTGGTTCCCCCTCCCCCCTCCACATCAATATACTAATGACGTTATTAAAGAAAAATGTTCTTTTCATTAAACCCCGTGACACCATCACTGGCTCTCTGTGCTTCTCTATGTAATACAGGCAGATCATGGATGGTGGAAGGGCTTGTACCTAGCTTCCTGAAAACAAAAGGTAACGCCCACATATAATGCTGAGCCTCCATGAATGAAAGAACTGAAGAAAGGGGCGGGCCAGGGACAGTAAGGCTGGGGAGGAAAGGGCTAGGTGATGCTGGACGATGTCCTCCAGCCAGCAAAGGAGGCGGGGCTCTATCTGACTTGCTACAGCTTCTAATGCACAATGTGAGAGGCACACAGTGTGCAGTGAAATCAGAGGAAGCCATTTCTGTACAGGAGAGACTGAGGTAAGGATGGGAAGGATAGAGGTCAGATTTAATATATGAAAAATTATTTGCACTAAGGGCCAGGGCTGATGTTAGAAACCACGTGGGCCCCATACAGCCAACCTGGCAGCACCCCCTCCCCCCCCCCCCAAATAAACACAGTTTACTATGTTTCAGTTGAGAATGAACACAGTGGGAGATCGGTGGTGATCACTCATTGTGTTCATTCAGGAAAGGAAGGGGCTGGTAATTGTGACATATTTACTGGACCCTTCCTCCGCTCTCCGTCCTGAAGGATCCTGTTGTGTGCTTGCACAGAGAGGAGGGAAGTCGGTAGCACTTTGGGGGTGGGGGGCACACAGGGGGGCCTGAGCAACAGGGGGGAACGTATGGTGCACAGGGAGGGTGATAGGTACGTCGGGGGGAGGGGGCGATTACTGGAACTGATCCCCTATATTTTGCTCTCTTTGCAGCAGCTGAAAGCCGGCAGGAGGAAAAGCAGTAGAAGCCGGCTTTCAGCTGCTGCAGAGAGAGCCATACAGGGGATTGGTTCCAGTAATCGCCCCCCCTCCCCCTAACCTTCCCTGCCCACATCCAACTCACCCAGCTACCTGGGCCCCCCTGCTGGCCTGGGCCCCAAACAGGCAGGCCGGTGCCACCCCCTTATCCACAGCCCTGCAAAGGGTTATCACGAGATTGAAGAGCAATACTCACAGGTCCAATACCCCACCTCAGATAGAGCTTAGGAATGTAGGGAGAGGGTGGAGCCACATTGGGGGGGGGGAGGTCTGATTTACTTGTGTGTGTAAAATTCTGCTTTAGATATTGAGCTCTGTAAACAATAATATTTTTACAGAAAGTGGTAAGGAGAAAGCGGAAAACAGGTGAAAAGTCGAACGCCCCCTGCTGGATAGAATTACATTTATTTATTTTTTTAAAGTTTATTTGTTTCTACAACTTTTTTCTTTGGATAGAGTAGTGGAAGGGTTTATACTTCTGTCATTTCTATCACACTGAGGAAATTTCCCCCCAGGAAGTGAGAGGATTGAGTTTTATTAACCTCTTCACTTTCCACATGAGACTAGCGTGCTCCAAAAAACGGACGTTCGGTCATCTGAAAATCTAAGCGCGTGTGCGAGGCTTTAGTGCCCGCTGCCATGCGGCCTCTTCTGCTACATGATAGTGGACGGCACTTTTGGCTGCAAGCTGTCAACTGAAAAAAAAATAAAATGAATGGACAGTACAGACAGAAATAAACCAGTCGCTATTGGGAGCCGTCTACAGTAGGGTGACCAGACGTCCCCGGTTTCAGGGGACAGTCCCCGGATTGAGGACACTGTCCCCGGACCAAGTATGTCGCCGGTTTTGTCCCCGGATTGAGGACACTGTCCCCGGACCTAGTATGTCCCCGGTTTTGTCCCCGGATTGAGGACACTGTCCCCGGACCTAGTATGTCCCCGGTTTTGTCCCCGGATTGAGGACACTGTCCCCGGACCAAATATGTCCCCGGTTTTGTCCCCGGATTGAGGACACTGTCCCCGGACCTAGTATGTCCCCGGTTTTGTCCCCGGATTGAGGACACTGTCCCCAGACCTAGTATGTCCCCGGATTGAGGACACTGTCCCCAGACCTAGTATGTCCCCGGTTTTGTCCCCGGATTGAGGACACTGTCCCCGGACCTAGTATGTCCCCGGTTTTGTCCCCGGATTGAGGACACTGTCCCCCGGACCAAATATGTCCCTGGTTTTGTCCCCGGATTGAGGACACTGTCCCCGGACCAAGTATGTCGCCGGTTTTGTCCCCGGATTGAGGACACTGTCCCCGGACCAAGTATGTCGCCGGTTTTGTCCCCGGATTGAGGACACTGTCCCCGAACCTAGTATGTCCCCGGTTTTGTCCCCGGATTGAGGACACTGTCCCCGGACCAAATATGTCCCCGGTTTTGTCCCCGGATTGAGGACACTGTCCCCGGACCAAATATGTCCCCGGTTTTGTCCCCGGATTGAGGACACTGTCCCCGGACCTAGTATGTCCCCGGTTTTGTCCCCGGATTGAGGACACTGTCCCCAGACCTAGTATGTCCCCGGTTTTGTCCCCGGATTGAGGACACTGTCCCCGGACCTAGTATGTCCCCGGTTTTGTCCCCGGATTGAGGACACTGTCCCCCGGACCAAATATGTCCCTGGTTTTGTCCCCGGATTGAGGACACTGTCCCCGGACCTAGTATGTCCCCGGTTTTGTCCCCGGATTGAGGACACTGTCCCCGGACCTAGTATGTCCCCGGTTTTGTCCCCGGATTGAGGACACTGTCCCCGGACCTAGTATGTCCCCGGTGTTGTCCCCGGATTGAGGACACTGTCCCCGGACCTAGTATGTCCCCGGTTTTGTCCCCGGATTGAGGACACTGTCCCCGGACCTAGTATGTCCCCGGTTTTGTCCCCGGATTGAGGACACTGTCCCCGGACCAAATATGTCCCCGGTTTTGTCCCCGGATTGAGGACACTGTCCCCGGACCTAGTATGTCCCCGGTTTTGTCCCCGGATTGAGGACACTGTCCCCAGACCTAGTATGTCCCCGGTTTTGTCCCCGGATTGAGGACACTGTCCCCGGACCTAGTATGTCCCCGGTTTTGTCCCCGGATTGAGGACACTGTCCCCCGGACCAAATATGTCCCCGGTTTTGTCCCCGGATTGAGGACACTGTCCCCGGACCTAGTATGTCCCCGGTTTTGTCCCCGGATTGAGGACACTGTCCCCAGACCTAGTATGTCCCCGGTTTTGTCCCCGATTGAGGACACTGTCCCCGGACCTAGTATGTCCCCGGTTTTGTCCCCGGATTGAGGACACTGTCCCCGGACCAAATATGTCCCCGGTTTTGTCCCCGGATTGAGGACACTGTCCCCGGACCTAGTATGTCCCCGGTTTTGTCCCCGGATTGAGGACACTGTCCCCAGACCTAGTATGTCCCCGGTTTTGTCCCCGGATTGAGGACACTGTCCCCAGACCTAGTATGTCCCCGGTTTTGTCCCCGGATTGAGGACACTGTCCCCGGACCTAGTATGTCCCCGGTTTTGTCCCCGGATTGAGGACACTGTCCCCGGACCTAGTATGTCCCCGGTTTTGTCCCCGGATTGAGGACACTGTCCCCGGACCTAGTATGTCCCCGGTTTTGTCCCCGGATTGAGGACACTGTCCCCGGACCTAGTATGTCCCCGGTGTTGTCCCCGGATTGAGGACACTGTCCCCGGACCTAGTATGTCCCCGGTTTTGTCCCCGGATTGAGGACACTGTCCCCGGACCTAGTATGTCCCCGGTTTTGTCCCCGGATTGAGGACACTGTCCCCGGACCAAATATGTCCCTGGTTTTGTCCCCGGATTGAGGACACTGTCCCCGGACCTAGTATGTCCCCGGTTTTGTCCCCGGATTGAGGACACTGTCCCCAGACCTAGTATGTCCCCGGTTTTGTCCCTGGATTGAGGACACTGTCCCCAGACCTAGTATGTCCCCGGTTTTGTCCCCGGATTGAGGACACTGTCCCCGGACCTAGTATGTCCCCGGTTTTGTCCCCGGATTGAGGACACTGTCCCCGGACCTAGTATGTCCCCGGTTTTGTCCCCGGATTGAGGACACTGTCCCCGGACCTAGTATGTCCCCGGTTTTGTCCCCGGATTGAGGACACTGTCCCCGGACCTAGTATGTCCCCGGTTTTGTCCCCGGATTGAGGACACTGTCCCCGGACCTAGTATGTCCCCGGTTTTGTCTCCGGATTGGATTTGAACAGGGGCTGGGGCAATTTCAAAGACAGTCAGTGCAGAATAAAAAAAATAATTCTGCATTACACCCCCCCGGCTCTAGCTTGGGGGGGGGGGGTATTTTTTCCATTATCTGTGCCCCTTTCTGATGATCATGTGCTGGTCGGAGTGGAGGGAATATTTCTTCAGTTTCGGGTGCCCATTCAGCTCCTCTCACATGTTCTTCTGCCTTGGCTCAAGTCCCGGCCAGCCGCCTGCCTGCTTATCTCCTTCCCTGGCAGAGAGATCTTCCTCCGCTCCCCACCCAGGAGTAGCCGGTGCCCAGAGAGTGAGACTTGACAGGCTGTGAGGCGGCGGCGGCGGCGATGGGCAGACAGTCGCTGATTGCCGCCATTACTAGTAAAAAAAAAATATGTCCCCGGATTTCATTAAAAAAATCTGGTCACCTTAGTCTACAGAGGATCATTTCATCACTGGACCTACCACCAAATCATAGACTTCTGTCTGCAGGGGCCCCTGAGAGCCACAATCAGTGATAAAGGGCCACATGGACACCAGGGCTATAAACTATACTCTGCCAACCCACCTCATCCGGCCCTTATCCTAAGGTAACCAGATTTTTAAAATGAAACATATTTATTTATTTTTTGTTACTAGTAATGGCGGCAATCAGCGACAATCTGCCCATCGCCGCCGCCGCCGCCGCCTCACAGCCTGTCAAGTCTCACTCTCTGGGCCCCCGGCTACTACTGGGTGGGGAGCGGAGGAAGGTCACTCCACCAGGGAAGGCAAGGAGATGAGATAGGCAGGCGGCTGGAGCCAAGGCAGAAGAACATGCGAGCGGTTAGGGTGACCACATTTCCAAACTACCATTCAGGGACACCCTCCCTTCCCAAAAATCAGCTTGAGCTGTAACGAATCACAGCACAGTGATTGGACACAAGAGGCGGGATTTATGATTTCTCCAATCACAAGCAGGGGGCGGGGATTGTGCTCCTCCAGGCATTCCCGGCCAGGACAAGTACTGTCAGTGAGTAAAGCGGTGATGTGGTGGCCTTTTTTGGGGGCATCAGATTGGCCCGGGGGGTATCTGTGTCAGTTTCATTCAGGGACACTGTATTGTCCTGGAATGAAGGTGCCCGGGACAGACCTGCAAAATGCGGGACTGTCCCGGGCAATCCGGGACACGTGGTCACCCTAGCGAGCGGAGCTGAAGAAATATTCCCTCCGCTCCGACCAGCACATGATTTTTATTCTGCACTGACTGTCTTTGAAATTGCCCCAGCCCCTGTTCAAATCCAATCCGGGGACAAAACCAGGGACAGACTTGGTCCGGGGACAGTGTCCTCAATCCGGGGACAAAACCGGGGACAGGCTTGGTCCGGGGACAGTGTCCTCAATCCGGGGACAAAACCGGGGACAGGCTTGGTCCGGGGACAGTGTCCTCAATCCGGGGACAAAACCGGGGACAGGCTTGGTCCGGGGACAGCGTCCTCAATCCGGGGACAGACTTGGTCCGGGGACAGTGTCCTCAATCCGGGGACAAAACCGGGGACAGGCTTGGTCCGGGGACAGCGTCCTCAATCCGGGGACAGATTTGGTCCGGGGACAGTGTCCTCAATCCGGGGACAAAACCGGGGACAGGCTTGGTCCGGGGACAGCGTCCTCAATCCGGGGACAGACTTGGTGCGGGGACAGTGTCCTCAATCCGGGGACTGCCCCCAGAAAACGGGGATGTCTGGTCACCCTACCTTATTCCCCAACCAGACACTTCTTCCCCCAACCCTAAAGCTGCATTCACACCTGAGCGTAGCGTTTCGAGCGTTTTTACCAACGTTTTTACTGGCGTTTTGTCGCGCGAATTTGCGCCCGTATAAACGCTCGTTGTCGCGCTGGACGCTTGAATCGGGCGTTTTCATTTGTTTCTATGACTCCTAAAACGCCCAAATCTCCCCGATTCGCACGACAAAAAAGGGTCCGGAACTTGTTTGAGCCTCAGGCGCTCGGCTTCTGGCGTTTTGGAGTGGAGATGTGAACCGTCTCCATAGAGAATAATGGATTTTTTCCCCCTCTAGCGTTTTGTAGCTTCAGGCGACAAAACGCTCCGGTGTGAATGCAGCCTAAAACAACAGAAATTAGGGACCTCTGCCCACCAAATCAAGAGGAAATGAAAGATTTTGTTGCTTTACTAGTACAGAAAGATTGTTACATTATGTATATAAACAAGAAAAACTGCGATTGGGTTCAGAACAAACAAAGGCAGCAGCAATGGTGAAATAAACACTAAAGAAAAAAAGCTGCGCCAATGTTCAGGTAACTTTGGCATCCAGAAACAGTATATATAAACGAATGCAAAGGTTGGCCCAATTGTACACCAATGTCCGTAATTGCTTTGAGTCCGGATTTCAGCACAAACAGGTAGATATCGAGACCAAATCCCAATCTACAAAGAAAACCAGAAAGTCCTATCCAAATGGTATGGAGCTCGGTGAATTGCAGAGAATGATTCAACGGGTAAACAATTCAAACGCACAACACCCGGTGACTCAGATATGCGGGAGGTGCCCACCACCCTAATAGGTATCTGCTTACCAGAGGCGAGCCCAGGGAAGCGATCGACTGTGACCCAGCCGCGGCCTTTGACTTGCGCGTGGAAACACCGGAACTATGGCAGGAACAGCATGGACCCCGGATGGCAGGAAACCAATGGGATGATGTTCCACCCTATCACAACATACATGTGGCCATTACGTTGAACCATTGGGAGGAAAGGACACAGACCATAGCGTAACCCCGCAAAAGCATTTAATATAAAAAAAAGTAGTAGAACACTTACATCAATAGACGTTTTAAAATTCATAAAAAGTAAGCCGGCCGGCAACAAACAGATGCCCTTCTCCTCTGCTCAGCGTGGTGACGCCAGCTCGTCGCTCCCACACGCGTTTCGTCACAGCAGACGTTCTCAATGGGGATTTAACATTATGTATACATACTGCATATCAGCCATCAAAAAATCCACTCGCCTGCTCACATTTTGCGAGTGGATTTTGAGGGCTGGCGAGCGTGGGCTGCCTGGGAGTGGGGGGGCGAGCAACGCTGGCAGCCTGTGTGGAATGGGAGTCCGCCGCCCAGGTGATCAGAGCGCAGCGCAGGGAACACAACGATAACAGTTTTCATTTCAATTGCCGTGTTCCCCGCCGTTCGCTGTCACATATAGCCCCGCCTCCTGGTCCCGGGACTTTAATAGACAGATCACCCTTCAAATCTCGGTGATGGGTGATCTGTCAATCAAAGTTTCCCCGGCCAGGGGGCGGGGCTGTATATGACTTTGAGCGGCGGGAACACGGCAATTGAAATTAAAACTGTTATCGTTGTGTTTGCTGCGCTCTGATCACCTGGGCGGCTCTCCTGTTCCTCTCCTCCCCTGCACAGGTAGGCTGCATAGTGGGCACAAAGCTGCATGGTGGGCACAAGGCTGCATGGTGGACACAAGGCTGCATGGTGGGCACTGGGCACAAGGCTGCATGGTGGACACAAGGCTGCATGGTGAGCAGTGGGCACAAGGCTGCATGGTGGACACAAGGCTGCATGGTGGGCACTGGGCACAAGGCTGCATGGTGGACACAAGGCTGCATGGTGAGCAGTGGGCACAAGGCTGCATGGTGGACACAAGGCTGCATTGGTGGGCACAAGGCTGCATTGGTGGGCACAAGGCTGCATTGGTGGGCACAAGGCTGCATGGTGGGCACAAGGCTGCATGGTGGGCACTGGGCACAAGGCTGCATTGGTGGGCACAATGCTGCATGGTGGGCACAAAGCTGCATGGTGGACATAAAGCTGCATGGTGGGCACTGGGCACAAGGCTGCATGGTGGACATAAGGCTGCATGGTGGGCACTGGGCACAAGGCTGCATGGTGGACACAAGGCTGCATGGTGGGCACTGGGCACAAGGCTGCATGGTGTACATAAGGCTGCATGGTGGGCACCGGGCACAAGGCTGCATGGTGTACATAAGGCTGCATGGTGGGCACTGGGCACAAGGCTGCATTGGTGGGCACAATGCTGCATGGCGGGCCAATCAGCTTCTAACTTCAGCTTGTTTTATGAAGCTTTGATAATAATACCTGGAAGCTGATTGGTTCCTCTGCACAGCTGCATCAGATTTAGTAAATCTCTGCCATATATATAAAAAAAAAAACAATTGTCTGAGTCCAACGCTGCATCTCCTATCAATCCCTCTCTCTTTCCCTCGTCTCCTCCTCCCCCCCATACTCTTCTCCAGAGCCTCTCCCGTCCTCTGGAACTCACTACCCCAATCTGTCTGGTTATCTCCTACTCTGTCTACTTTTAGGCGATCCCTGAAAACTCATCTCTCAGCTAACAACAGAATCTTCTACTTCTCCCATCAGTTCATCCCTCACAGTCCCTACCTTTTGTTCCCCCAGCCCCTCCCTATTAGATTGTCAGCTCCTAGGAGCCCTCATTGTATTGGATTGTATTATTTGCTGTATTGTCTCCCTTTATATTGTAAACTGTTGGCGCTACATAAATCCTGTATAATAATCTCTTGGCACCGCCTATCCACCGCTAGGCGTCTTCTGTGTGCGGAGTGATCCCAGCGTTGTCCAGCGGGGGGCAGTGTGACTCCTATAGATATACAGTATTTCCATTGAAGCGTGTGTAATGGGGTCGGTATCCTCCCGGGGGGGGGGGGGGGGGGGTGTCAGCGTGCGGATGATGGAAAATCTCTTCATTTCTGGAATAAATAATCCGTCTGCTGACTTTAATTAGTTTTCTTCCTGTCAGTCTCAGATCGCAGCCCTGGAAGACGATCGCTGGTAATCGCCGCACAGCGGTTGTGTCCGATGAGGACGCGGTTGGCTTCCTACATACAAGATCTGGACATTCCTCCACCTATTGATACATTATTATTGTTCATTGACTCCAATAAAAGTCATAAAAAAATAGTTTTTAAAGCAACAATGTAAAAAAATAAAAATAAAAATTATAATAAAATAGTTTGTAACCCGCGTGCACCCCATGCATTAAGCAGGGCCGCCATCAGGAATTTTGGGGCCCCTTTGCCGCCGCAAATTAAGAAGCAGGGGGGGCAGCCGCGAATTGTTGAGGTCGACACAATAAAAAGGGGGGTTGCCATCTGGGGACCTCTGGGGACCTTACAAAAAAAATACAAAAATAATAAAATAATTTATTAAAAAATATATATATATATATTTTTAAAAAAAGGGGTTGTCATCCCCTGGGGACCTCCAGGGCCCCTTACAAAAAAAAATATAAATACAAATAATTTAAATAAAAAAATAAAAAAAAATAATAAAAAAAAAGGGGGGTTGCCATCCCCTGGGGACCTCCGGGCCCCATACAAAAAAAAATATTATTTTTTTCATATAAAAAAAAAAAATACATAAAAAAGGGGGTTACCATCCAGGGCCCCGGGGACCTTCGGGCCTCTGGGCCCCTTACAAAAAATATATTTTTTTATAAAAAATATATATATTTTTATAAAAAAATAAAAAAAGGGGGGGTTGCATTCTGGGCCTCTGGGGACCTCTGGGCCCCTTACAAAAAAAAAAAAATAAATAAATAAATAAATAAATATATAAATAAATAAAAAAAGTAAAAAATAAATAAAAAAAGGGGGGGTCATCCGGGCCCCTTACAGGTGTACTGCCTGTACCCCCCTGATGGCGGCCCTGGCATTAAGGTGAAAAAACATTTGACAGTTACCGCCCCCCCCCCCCCCCCCGTTTTACTTACCTGAGCCCTGGAAAGTCCCGCGTCGAGGACGCGCCGTCTCTCTGCCCCGGGTTTCCCGGCTCTTCATTGGATAGATTGATAGCAGCGCAGCCATTGGCTCCCGCTGCTGTCAATCACATCCAGTGACGCGGGCGCCGGGGGGCGGGGCCAAGTCATACACTTGGCGGCTATGAACACAGAATGCTGGACTCGGGAGCGCGCCCGCAAGGTAACCCCCTCAGGAGAGAGCTTCTCAGGGGGGGTTATCTGCACCCATAAATAGGGCCACACTACACCCATGAATAGGTGAAATAGGGCCACACTACACCCATGAATAGGGCCACACTACACCCATAAATAGGGCCACACTACAACCATGAATAGGGCCACACTACACCCATAAATAGGGCCACACTACACCCATGAATAGGGCCACACTACACCCATGAATAGGGCCACACTACACCCATGAATAGGGCCACACTACACCCATAAATAGGGCCACACTACACCCATGAATAGGGCCACACTACACCCATGAATAGGGCCACACTACACCCATGAATAGGGCCACACTACACCCATGAATAGGGCCACACTACACCCATAAATAGGGCCACACTGCACCCATAAATAGGGCCACACTGCACCCATAAATAGGGCCACACTACACCCATAAATAGGGCCACACTACACCCATGAATAGGGCCACACTGCACCCATAAATAGGGCCACACTGCACCCATGAATAGGGCCACACTGCACCCATAAATAGGGCCACACTGCACCCATAAATAGGGCCACACTGCACCCATAAATAGGGCCACACTACACCCATAAATAGGGCCACACTACACCCATGAATAGGGCCACACTGCACCCATAAATAGGGCCACACTGCACCCATGAATAGGGCCACACTGCACCCATAAATAGGGCCACACTGCACCCATAAATAGGGCCACACTGCACCCATGAATAGGGCCACACTACACCCATGAATAGGGCCACACTGCACCCATGAATAGGGCCACACTACACCCATGAATAGGGCCACACTGCACCCATAAATAGGGCCACACTGCACCCATAAATAGGGCCACACTGCACCCATGAATAGGGCCACACTACACCCATGAATAGGGCCACACTACAACCATGAATAGGGCCACACTGCACCCATGAATAGGGCCACACTACACCCATGAATAGGGCCACACTGCACCCATAAATAGGGCCACACTACACCCATGAATAGGGCCACACTACAACCATGAATAGGGCCACACTGCACCCATGAATAGGGCCACACTGCACCCATAAATAGGGCCACACTACACCCATGAATAGGGCCACACTACAACCATGAATAGGGCCACACTACACCCATGAATAGGGCCACACTACACCCATGAATAGGGCCACACTACACCCATAAATAGGGCCACACTACACCCATAAATAGGGCCACACTACACCCATGAATAGGGCCACACTGCACCCATAAATAGGGCCACACTGCACCCATAAATAGGGCCACACTACACCCATGAATAGGGCCACACTGCACCCATGAATAGGGCCACACTGCACCCATAAATAGGGCCACACTGCACCCATGAATAGGGCCACACTACACCCATGAATAGGGCCACACTGCAACCATGAATAGGGCCACACTACACCCATGAATAGGGCCACACTACAACCATGAATAGGACCACACTGCACCCATGAATAGGGCCACACTACACCCATGAATAGGGCCACACTGCAACCATGAATAGGGCCACACTGCACCCATGAATAGGGCCACACTACACCCATGAATAGGGCCACACTACAACCATGAATAGGACCACACTGCACCCATGAATAGGGCCACACTACACCCATGAATAGGGCCACACTACACCCATGAATAGGGCCACTCTACAACCATGAATAGGGCCACTCTACAACCATGAATAGGGCCACACTACACCCATGAATTGGGCCACACTACACCCATGAATAGGGCCACACTACACCCATGAATAGGGCCACACTACACCCATGAATAGGGCCACACTACACCCATGAATAGGGCCACACTACACCCATGAATAGGGCCACACTGCACCCATGAATAGGGCCACACTGCACCCATGAATAGGGCCACACTGCACCCATGAATAGGGCCACACTGCACCCATGAATAGGGCCACACTACACCCATGAATAGGACCACACTGCACCCATGAATAGGGCCACACTACACCCATGAATAGGGCCACACTACACCCATAAATAGGGCCACACTACAACCATGAATAGGGCCACACTACACCCATGAATAGGGCCACACTACACCCATGAATAGGGCCACACTACACCCATGAATAGGGCCATGGGTTTGTAGCACAGTGCAGAGGGCTCTCAATGGTTAACATGCGATGAGAAGGTGATATCTCGCCCTCGGGCCGCCTGTCAGGTGACAGTCACACATGTAAACGAACCCCCAAGGCAGCACCACATGACTTTCAGCGCGCGGAAAACTGCAGTAAATCGCCGCTCTACCTTAAAAATGTCACCTCCAGTTTTTGGCGTGTCAAAGTGCATTGGCGGCGCAATAATTTCAATAGGCTTGTAATCCCTCCATGTACCCAGTGAGGTGACCGGCCTCAGGTGACACACAGAGATGGAACAAATCCTCCTACAGAAGTTGTACCTGTTTATCTGAATTTCTCTGTCTTCTATGCTAATATGCGAAGTGCGTTACTGATTTCGGGTGCCGTTCATTTTGGGTGGAGCTCCAATGCAGATCTCTGTCCTCGATGTCCGTTCAAAGTGCTGAATTTATACAACTTGTTTGAGCTTTCAGAAAGCCGGGGGCTGGGAGATGAAATTACTGTCTGAAGAGTCCAGTGAGAGCAGATTGGAGGGAAGAGACACCCCCCCCCCTTCACACAGCAGATAGGCACCACTGAGGCTGTCAATCACAGGCTGTGTGCTGGAGTTCCAGCCAATGTCACCTTTTATCTCTTGGTGTCAGAAATACCGATAGGAAGGAGGCAGCAGACAGAAATGACACACGACCTGTTTTCCCGGCAGGAAAACTGCCATGAGAGCTTTTGGCCTGGGAATCCCGGCCGTGTGTGTGATCCCGACAGGAAAACTGCCTGGGAAAAATAGAGAACCTGCTCTCTATTTTCCTGCCGAGAAAACCGCTCGTCTGTAAGCTTACCTACAGGGGAGAAAAACCCGCGCATGCTCGATAACACTTCGACGCATGCGCGGTAGCTAGTGATGAGCCGAACACCCCCGGGTTCGGTTCGCACCAGAACCCGCGAACGGACCGAAAGTTCGTACGAACATTAGAACCCTATTAAATACAATGGATGCGAACGTTCGAATTCTAAAGTGCTAATTATAACGACTATTATCCATGTTATTGTCCTAAAAAGGGTTTGGGAACCCGGGTTCTGCACCAGGGGACATGTATCAATGCAAAAAGAAGTTTTAAAAACGGTCGTTTTTCGGGAGCAGTCATTTTAATGATGCATAAAGTGAAAAAAAAAAAGTCAAATATTCCTTTAAATATCGTACCTGGGGGGTGTCTAAAGTATGCCTGTGAAGTGCCACGTGTTTCCCGTGTTTAGAACTGTCCCTGCACAAAATGACACTTCTAAAGGAAAAAAAAGCCATTTAAAACTGCTTGCGGCTTTAATGTAATGTCTGGTCCCGGTAATATGGATGAAAATCTTTAAGAAAAATGGCATAGCTACCCCATGACCCCCCCCCCCCCCCCTACCCCAGCCCATTACCAGCCCCTTTGGGTCTTGTATGGATATTAAGGGGAACCCCGCACATAAAATAAAAAAGGCCCTATATACTCTGAACAGCCGTATACAGGCGGTGCATACAAGACAGGGACTGTAGGTTTGTTCTTATGTAGAATCTGTTTGTAATTTTGAACAGGTACATTGTTTAAGTGTAGCTCCAGCCCAAAAATCTATTTTTAAACTTTTTGGAAAACATAGGTAAGGGTTATCACCCCTGTAACATTTGTTTTGCTGTCTGTGCCCCTGTTCAGAACATTTCACCTCACTTTCCGTCCCAATGACAACTGTTTTTGAAATGTGGTGTTTTTCTTGAAACAAGGATTGCTGATAAAGCATCAGTACAGAGGAGACACCTTTCTCCCATATTTATTCTTACAGGAGAGAATTTTCCTTCCTAGGGGTAGATTTCCTCTCACTTCCTGTTGTCTTCTTGCGTTTGCAAGTAGGAGTCGTTTGTAAGTTGGATGTTTGAAAGTAGGGACCTGCCGTATATAATCTGCAGAAATAGGCCCCTTAGTTGGTGTTGGCACAACACTGTAAGCCCTGACAGTTACTCTTGGTGGGTGCAGCAATGGGCCCTGCTGTGAATTATTAGATCAAGAATTGTAATTACATGCCCCTGTTGAACAGGGGCTGAAAAATTGGGCCTTAGGCACTGGTGGCACAACACTGCAACCCCTCACAGATACTGTACTTGGAGCACAGCAATGAGCCCTGTTGCAAAGTATTGCTTCAAAAATTGTAATGACACGCCCCTGTTAAACAGGGGCTGAAAAATTGGGCCTTAGCCACTGGTGGCGGCACCCATAAACAAAAATGATCTTCCAAGCTATCATCATCAATCGTATCATTGAGGACTCGGAGGAGGAGGATAGCCAGTCAACATAACAGCACAGGCACTCAGCATCAGCATCAGTCTTGAAGGGATGTGACATGTTAAAATCAATTAGTGTGTTATATCAGCATCAGGTGTGTGGTAGCTGGTGGTGATCCAAGACTGGTTCATCTTGATGAAAGTCAGTCGATCAACCGAGTCGGTGGACAGGCGCACCCTGTGATCCGTGACAAATCCTCCAGCAGCACTGAATGTGCGTTCCGAAAGAACGCTGGATGCAGGACAGGCCAGTAGCTCAATTGCATACTGTGCAAGCTCTGGCCAGTGATCCATCCTCAAGACCCAGTAAGCCAGAGGATTTTCGGTGGGGAAGGTGTCCAAGTCTGACCTTGCCCCTAGATATTCCTGCACCATGTTTATCAGACGCTGGCGATGGTTGCTGGAACCGATCATACTTTGGGGCTGCGGACTAAAGAATTGTCTGAACACATCGGTCAGACGGCCACCTTCCCCACCGCTCCTTCTTTGACTGGCCGAAGCCTCAGCAACTCGTTGTCCAGGACCAGGAGTTTGTAACCTCCCAGTCTCTGGGAACGCGTTGCACAGACCTTTCTGCAAGGCCTCCCGGAGTTGTCTCATCCTCTGCTCCCTCTGCGACGGTAACATAAGGTCCGCAACCTTACCCTTGTACCGTGGATCAAGGAGAGTGGCCAGCCAGTAATGGTCCCTCTCCTTGATCCGAAGAATACGAGGATCCTTCCGCAGACTTTGCAGGATCAGGGAGGCCATGCAGCGTAGGTTTGCTGAGGCATTCGCTCCGGAGTCCTCTGGGTCACTAAGGACGACATGATCCGCAGTCACCTCCTCCCAGCCACGTACAAGTCCACTGGTTTCTTGGGACTGTAAATCATCCCTAAAAGACTGCTGCTGACGATGCTGAGTGCCAGCCTCCACCTCCATGCTGACACAATCCTCCTCCTCCTCCTCCTCCTCCTCCTCTTCCTGTGCGATGGGTGGGACAGAAGGAACACTGTCTGGGTAAAGGGGGCCTTGAGAGGCAAGGAAGTCCTCCTCTTCCTGCCTCTGTTCTGCCTCAAGTGCCCTGTCCATTATTCCACGCAGCGTGTGCTCCAACAGGTGGACAAGAGGTACAGTGTCACTGATGCATGCACTGTCACTGCTCACCATCCTCGTGGCCTCCTCAAATGGTGCCAGGACAGTGCATGCATCCCTGATCATGCCCCACTGGCGTGGAGAAAAAAAACCAAGCTCCCCTGACCCTGTCCTGGTGCCGTAGTCGCACAGGTACTCATTGATGGCCCTCTGCTGCGTGTGCAGCCGCTGCAGCATGGCCAACGTTGAGTTCCACCTGGTGGGCATGTCACATATAAGGCGGTTCTTGGGCAGGTTCAACTCCTTTTGCAGCTCAGCCAGGCGAGCACTGGCATTATAAGATCTGCGGAAATGCACACAGACTTTCCTGGCCTGCCTCAGGACATCCTGTAAGCCCGGGTACCTGCCCAAGAAACGCTGCACCACCAGGTTAAGGACGTGAGCCACACAGGGCACATGGGTCAGTTGTCCCTGTCGGAGGGCGGAGAGGAGGTTGGTGCCATTGTCGCAAACCACCATTCCTGGCTTAAGCTGGCGTGGCGTCAACCACCTCTCGGCCTGGCCCTGCAGAGCAGACAGGACCTCTGCCCCAGTGTGGCTTCTGTCCCCCAAACACACCAGCGCAAGCACGGCATGGCATCTTTTTGCCTGCGTACTTGCGTAGCCCCGTGAACGGCTACGGAGCACCGCTGGTTCATAGGACAAACCACAGGAAGAGGCCATGGAGGAAGAAGAAGAGGAGGGGGTGGAGGAGAGAGGTGTGTCACAACCAGTAGTAGCATTTTGGAGGCGTGGCGGTGGGACAACCTCCAACACTACTGCACCTTGTCCTGCATCCTTCCCAGCTGCCAAAAGAGTGACCCAATGGACCGTGAAAGAAAGGTAACGTCCCTGTCCATGCCTGCTGGACCATGAGTCAGCGGTAATATGCACCTTACCGCTGACCGCCCTGTCCAGCGAGGCCAAGACATTGCCTTCCACATGCCGGTAGAGAGCCGGAATAGCCTTCCGTGAGAAAAAGTGGCGTTTGGGAACCTGCCACTGAGGAACCGCACATTGCACAAACTCACGGAAGGGGGCCGAGTCTACCAACTGAAAAGGCAGCAGTTGAAGCGCTAGCAATTTAGCCAAGCTAGCATTCAACCGCTGGGCATGTGGATGGCTGGGAGTGAACTTCTTTCGACGGTCCAGCAGCTGGGGCAGGGAAATTTGCCTGCTAGAATCGGACGTCGGTGTACTGCTAGCAGAGTGGCCGCAAGTACTTGGCTGTGACACACCTAATTCTACACCTTCATTCCTCTCAGTGCATGTTTCAGAGAGGACTGAAGTTATAGTGGGGTTGGAGATCCCAGCTGATGCGGTGCAAGGAGAGGTCCGCTTTGTTCTTTGGTGTGGGTCTTTGAGGTAGGCTTGCCAACGAGCTGCATGGCAGGTCAACATATGTCTGGTCAGGCATGTGGTACCCAAGCGGCTGATGTTTTGGCCACGCGATATACGCTTGAGACATATGTTGCAAACAGCAGCTGTGCGATCTGATGCACTAGCCTCAAAAAAGGCCCACACCAAGGAACTTTTTGAATGACGGGCAGAGGCAGCGCCCTGCACAGGCGGAGCTCTGCGGTGTGATTCCGTTGGTGTACTGCCCTTACGCTGGCCACCAAAGGGCATCCTGCCTCGTTGGAGATGTGCCTCCTCCTCATCCTCCTCCTCTCTCCTATTAGGCACCCATGTGGAGTCAGTGACCTCATCATCCCCTCCCTCCTCATCACTGGAGCCAATCTGGCAGTATGCTGCAGCTGCTGGAACATGACTGCCAGATTGGTGTCCTTCTTGAGCATCCCCTCTGTCTGCTCTCACCCTACTGCCTTCCTGTAGCTGGGTTTCATCATCAGACCCTTCGAAACGCTGGGCATCCTCCTGGAGCATGTACCCAACACTGTGCTCAAACAGTTCGGGGACTCCTCAGGAGGAGGACATGGTGGGTCTAGGGAAGGAGTGACTGATGATGAGTCTGACATTGATACCAGGGAAGAGGACGCTTTGGCAGCTGCTTTGCCAGTACCCTGAGCCTGGGTGAGAGAGGATGAGGAGGAGGAGGAGGGCTTGGTCATCCACTCTACCAAGTCTTCGGCATGATGTGGCTCAACATGTCCAGCTGCCGAAAAGAAGGACAAGCGTGTCCCATGGCCATGTGCTGATGACAATGCACCGCGTCCACGACCAGCACTGTTGCCCCCAGACACAGAGCCTGCTTGCCCTCTTTTATTGCCTCCTGACTGTCTGCCTCTCCTTGTTTGCCTTCCAGACATTCTAATAGATGGCCTGCAGGGAGATGGGAAAAAAGCAATAAGGGCTACCTTCAGGTGTCCTTCTCTGTCCCTTTACTTAAGGATTTCTAAATATGGTTGAGGATGATTGCTTTTGCACAGAATAGCACAACGACAATTTCCCTGACTGTCCAAAAAACAAGGATTTCAAAGATGGTTGATGAGGAATGCTTTAGCACACTATAGCACAAGGAGAATTCCCCTCACTTTCCTTCTTTGTCCCTAGAAACAAGGACTCGCACAGTGAAAGAAACTGACACTCTCCCTACCTAGAGTTTTCTGTCCCTAGAAAAACATTTTTTCTAGGGACAGAAAACTGTAGGTAGGGAGAGTGTCAGTTTCTTTCACTGTGCAAGTCCTTGTTTCTAGGGACTGGGAAGGACAGTGAGTGAATTCTCCTTGTGCTATAGTGTGCTTAAAAAAAACATTTTTTCTAGGGACAGAAAACTGTAGGTAGGGAGAGTGTCAGTTTCTTTCACTGTGCAAGTCCTTGTTTCTAGGGACAGGGAAGGACAGTGAGGGAAATTCTCCTTGTGCTATAGTGTGCTTAAAAAAAACATTTTTTTTTAAGCACACTATAGCACAAGCACAAAACACACTGACACTCTCCCTACCTATCCTTCTCTTTCCCTAAACTAAAGGAATCCAGGTTAAGCAAGAAAGAAATAAATGTCACTGTCCCTGCCTATGCTTGTCTTTCCCTGCTCCGGAACACACTACACTAGGCCGCCGTGCTGGCGGCCTTTTATAGTGTGGGGCGTGTACTAAACACCCTCAGCAATAATTGGCCACAGGCATCCTGCCTGTGGCCAATCATTGCTCTCCTCGCTGCCGGCGCTGTGATTGGCCAAGCATGCGGGGTCACAGTGCATGCTTGGCCAATCACAGCGCCTGGATGACACTGCGATGGCGTAGTGCATTGTGGGCCGTTCGCGTCACTCGAATTTGGCGCGAACGGCCCAAATCGTTCGATCTTCGTCGAACGATCGAACAGCCGATGTTCGAGTCGAACGTATGTTCGACTCGAACACGAAGCTCATCCCTAGCGGTAGCATACAACGTTAGCGTGGGGGTGTAGCAAGATGGCGGCGACGGAACGAAAGTGACGAGTCGCCGGCCCGTCGTAGTCTTTGACGTCACCGCGTTCTTGCCATTTAAAAGAAGGGCGGGTCTTTTGAGTGGCCGTGTGTTTACACAAGCTTGCCGACAGTTTTCACATAGACGGGATTCCCGGCTTAAGTGCTCTGGACTGAGACAAGTACACACTCTAGAGGGATGTGCTTTGTTCATGTTTCATGTCTGAGGTTTACAAGCGCTTCAATGTAACGCACGTTCACGAGCAACTGAAAACAGACGAGCGCATCACAAAAATGGAAACGGGCCCCTAAAGTCTTATATTCTGTTCCTGCGTGGGGGCCACACCTGGAATGACAATGTGATTTTTTTATTTATTTTTTCCACATCTCTATCAGTAGATTTTTCTCTGCATCAGGTTCACACTGGGCTGCGGGAGTTCAGCTGAACTCGCACGATTTCACTCCCGCTGGTCAGTCCCGATTTCAGCCGCGATTACAAAGACATCTGACACAGGAGTCAATGTAAATCGCGGCCGAAATCGCAAAAAGTAGTACAGAAACGCCTTTTTGAAATCGGTGCAGCGCCACAGAGGACGGTGCCATTGCCCGCAATTTGCGGCAAATATCGCCGATTTGACATGTCAATCCGCATGTCAAATCACACCAGTGTGAACCAGGGCTAGGCTAGGTTCACACTGCTGCGAGTTCAAAATCGCGCGATTTTACCGCGATTTCGCGGCTGCGTTCTTGACGCGAATTTGACGCGGAATGCCAGTCTATAGAGCTGATTTCGCATCGCACACGGATCAAACTCGCACAGGACCCTTTTTTCCCACAGCTAAAGCCCCGTACACGCGGTCGGACTTTTGGCCAACAAACTTCATTTTGAGCAAGGTGGACCAACAATCCGACCGTGTGTACGCTCCATCGGACAAACTTTTTTTTTTTTCTTTATTTCATCGGACAAACTTTTTTTGGCTTTTTTATTGTTTTCATCGGACAAAAGTTGGGTCTGCAAACGGACAAACTTTTAGCCAACAAAAGTCCGATGGAGCAAAGTCCGACCGTGTGTACAGAAAACCATCGGACTTTTGTCCGATGGACAAAACAACTAATGTTAAAATCAACCAACAATAGCAGAAGTTGACCAAAGGGTGGCGGTAAAGAGCAGAAAAGAGCAGAAAAACCACGTGATGTTGCAAAAAGTTTTGGGAAAGTTTGCAGAAAAGTCCTGTGGTGTGTATGCTATGGGTGTTCCCGACCAACTCCGTTCGGACAAAAATCCACAGAAAAGTCCGATGGAAGTCCGACCGTGTGTATGGGGCTTTAGATTTTCACGGCTGCGTTGTTTGCCGCGATTTTGCCACGATTCGTGGCCGCGATTTCAGGGAATATAGAGCTGAATTCGCATCGCACATGGATCAAACTCGCACAGGACCCTTTTTTCCCGCAGCTTAGATTCGCACCGCACTGATGTGAACGGCACTAATGGAAAACAATGTTATTTTAATGACTTGCGAATTTTGAGAAATCGAAACGGCTCAAATTCGCAATAAAATTGGCAGCAGTGTGAACCCGGCCTAAGTCCAGGTTCACACTGGGCTGCGGGAGTGAAGCTGAACTCGCACGATGTCACTCTCGCTGGCAGTCCCGATTTCAATCGCGATTACAAAGACATCTGACACAGATGTCAATGTAAATCGCGGCCGAAATCGCAAAAAGTAGTCCAGAAACTACTTTTTGAAATCGGTGCAGCGCCGCAGAGATGCGGCGTCGCACCGATTAGGACGGTGCCATTGCCGGCAATTTGCGGCAAATATCGCTGTTTTGACATGCGATTTGACATGCCAAATCGCATGTCAAAACGCACCAGTGTGAACCAAGGCCAAGTTCACACTGCTGCGAATTTTATTGCGAATTTGAGCCATTGCGATTTCTCAAAATTCGCAAGTCATTAAAATAACATTGTTTTCCCATTAGTGCCGTTCACATCAGTGCGGTGCGAATCTAAGCTGCGGGAAAAAAGGGTCCTGTGCGAGTTTGATCCGAGTGCGATGCGAATTCAGCTCTTTATTCCCTGAAATCGCGGCCGCGAATCGCGGAAAAATCGCGGCAACATCGCGGCAACAAACGCAGCCGCAAAATAGCGGTAAAATAGCGCAATTTTGAATTCGCAGCAGTGTGAACCTAGCCTAATGCCTCACACTAGACTTGTGCACATCGGAAAAATGTGTTTAGTTTTGGTTCGTTTCTTTTCGGTCCTATTGATTCGTAATCGTTCGTAATTTTGCTAGATGGGATTTTTTGTGTTCAGAATAATTCGCGACATTTTTCGTTGAATCGGAATGATTGGTATTAATGTAAGCCTTATTTTTAGTTGATTTATAATTCGTACTTTCGGTAGAGTACGTTGTTTTTCGGTGATTCTGGACAACTCCTACTTTCGTAACTTTTTTTGGGTTCGTTGAATCGTAATTTTCCGTGTCTCTCTCACAACGACGCTGCCCTATTATACCTAATGTGCTTCGAATGGATTTGTACTTTTCTAAATACATAGCGGTTATTTGTAACGATTCGAAATCTCGTATTTTACTTTCGTATTTTACATGCGGCTATAGACTCCGCCCCCTGTACACCATTTTTGAGAGGGAGTTCAGCACGGTGAGGGAGGAGCAGAGAGCAGAGCAGAGTGTTATTGCGCTTCGTATGGATTCGTAGATTCGTAACTTTTTTCATACCGAATTATGCCGAAGACATTCGCTATTTGCGATAAAATTTATTTCAGATTCGGTTTTATTCGTAATTGATTTGTTCGGAAATTCGAATGCTTCCGAATGTCCGAAAGTTGCTAAATTCGGACGAATTTCGATTCGTTACGAAACAAATTGCACAAGCCTACCTCGCACACACGTTGCGATTATCGTACGACGGATCGTTCGCATTTTGTTGTATAAAACGAATATCGAATACAACGTTGCAAAATGTGCTGTACGAAAATTACGATTTTTGCCGTACTGATTCTGGAAAAACCTTTCCGGTGTGCGTAGCTACGTATCCGAAATGATGTCAAATACGTGTGACCCCCCCCCTGTGTCCTCCTGGTTTATTTTCGTGTTTACGATCATGCGCGGTGTTTGTCTATCGATTTTTAGCGGACGCATACTGTACTGATTAAACGATTGTCGCACGATGGGCTGTCGTCTGAGCAAAGTTTTCGTGTTCGTCCCTTTCGGGTTTTGTTGGACGGACTGTCGTGATCGGCTGTGGAAAGCTGTGTGCTAGCGATCCGATTATCGAACGATCGCTCCGAAAGCGATTTTTATCCTCCGATAATCGGAAGGTGTGTACGGGGCATTACATACGGACCAAGCTGTCCAGTAAAAAGTGGATTCTAGGGGTTGGGAAAAACCTGCTAGATAATAGTCTGCTAGAGGGAGGAGCTTATTATGAGGTTTATTTGAGGTTTATTAGAAGGGTTATAAAAGTTTGATACAAGGAGGTAATTATTTATTACGAGGTTTGTATAATTATTATTAGAAGGTTTATTATAAGGGATTTATTCCTTTTTTCCCCAAAAATAAAAGAAAATAAAATTGTTGCCAAAAATCTTTTGTTTGTCATTTCCTAGGACGACGCGTCTCAGACGTCCCCCTGCAGAGGGTGACAACCCCCGCTGTGAGATCTCCTGCAGAATGAGGGGTGTTGTCACCCTGTTAGAGGAAGTAGAGGAAGTGAGAAATAACAGCTCTCCTGGCGGGATCAACAGGCAGTAATAAGCCCATGTCAAGGGGACGGGCTCCGGAAGGCCGGCACCATCCAGTAAATGTAATTTCTGTACTTAGTTTAGTTTCACTTTAAATGTTTCTTCCCAGACTTTCCCTTCCATAAAATCTGGGCGTTCCGGTTTATATAAATTATACGGCAGCAGAAGATGTCACCACAAGCACACAAATTATTATTTATTGGTTACGCGGTATACAGGGATGTGTCATACCCAGCCAGGCAGGGCGCCGCGTTCCTGTCTATGGCATCGTCTGCCCGCTGTGCTTACCCCTCCCCCACCTTACCCATCCCATGGACCCCTCTGATACACTGTGACCGGGGGATGGGTCCATATATTGATGAATAGTACCTCTCTATATACTGTATACCTGTACATACCCCTAGTATGCACACCTGTACCTACCTCTCTATAGATACCTGTACAGACCCCTAGTATACACACCTGTACCTACCTCTCTATATATACCTGTACAGACCCCTAGTATACACACCTGTACCTACCTCTCTATAGATACCTGTACAGACCCCTAGTATACACACCTGTACCTACCTCTCTATAGATACCTGTACAGACCCCTAGTATACACACCTGTACCTTCCTCTCTATAGATACCTGTACAGACCCCTAGTATACACACCTGTACCTACCTCTCTATAGATACCTGTACAGACCCCTAGTATACACACCTGTACCTACCTCTCTATAGATACCTGTACAGACCCCTAGTATACACACCTGTACCTTCCTCTCTATAGATACCTGTACAGACCCCTAGTATACACACCTGTACCTACCTCTCTATAGATACCTGTACAGACCCCTAGTATACACACCTGTACCTACCTCTCTATAGATACCTGTACAGACCCCTAGTATACACACCTGTACCTACCTCTATATATACCTGTACCGACCCCTAGTATACACACCTGTACCTACCTCTCTATAGATACCTGTATAGGCCCCTAGTATACACACCTGTACCTTCCTCTCTATATATACCTGTTGTGACAGCAGGAAGGTAAAGTCACCTGGTTGCATCCAGGGGGGTAGGTATGTTTCTCCCAGATTCAGGCTTTATGCCGACTTATACAACTAGGGAGAGAGTTGATGAAGCCCAGCTGAGGCTAGTGGGCTCATGGATGATTCATACCTCTAGGGAGAGTGCTGGGCGTCGTGCAGACAGGGAGTTGATGAGACCAGCTGAAGCTTGTCAGCTCGTTTAAGGCCTCTATAAAAACTCCCAGCTTCATTAGGTGTTTGCTCATGCCTGGAACCAGACCTGTGTGGACTGTCTAGGGAGAGTGAACCCCTGTGCGGTGAGACAAAGCCTGTGTGGCTATTTGTTTGGACATTTACTAAACCAGGGACTTAGGGACTAGGACAGCACCAGGCTGATCCCAGTTGTTAGTTAGGAAACCTGCATGTTTAGTCAGAGGTCAAGCTGACCAGGGTTTATTTTGTTTATGTTTCTTTTTGCTTTGCTGTGTTTTTTTGTCACTGTAAATAGAGAAATAAACCGCACCTTTTTGATCTTGAAAACCACAACCTCCGTCTGCTGGGCCTGTTTTTGTGTGGGGAGCCCATCCAGGGGATCACACACACCCGCTACCGAGTTAACCCCCTCACAGTTGGTGGAGAATGCGGGCAGTTTTTTTTTAAGCCAGCATGGAGGAGATACTGAAACAGCTGGCTCTAGCAAATGCCAATCAACAGCAGACAAATGCAGGTTTGCAAAAGAGCCTTGCAGCTCAACAACAGAGCTTCGCAGCCCAGCAGCAAGCTCATCAACAGAGCCTTGCAGCCCAGCAGCAATCTGAGGCCCGCTTCATAGACCTGTTACAGAAGCAAGAGCAGAGACTACAACAAATGGAAGCAGTAATGCAGCAACGTCCGCAGACCAGTGAGGAAAGCCGTCCCACTAATACCGCGTCCTTTGGGGTGAGTCGTTTATTGACAAAAATGACTGGAGAGGATGATCCAGAGGTATTTTTGACCACATTTGAAAGGACTGCTGAAAGAGAAAAGTGGCCTGAGGAGCAGTGGGCTGGACTGGTGGCTCCTCTGTTAACTGGTGAATCGCAGAAGGCTTACTATGACCTAGAGCCTGACCAAGCAAAAGACTATGTGATGCTAAAAGCTGAAATATTGGCAAGGCTGGGTGTCACCCTGGCTGTCCGGGCTCAGCGTGTGCATAACTGGACTTTCCGGCTTGGTAAACCACCCAGGTCTCAAATGTATGATCTCATTCACCTGAGCAGGAAGTGGCTACAGCCAGAGACTTTGTCCGCACCAGAGATTGTGGAACGTGTTGTAATGGATCGGTTTTTGAGAGCTCTTCCTACTGCCATCCAAAAGTGGGTAAGCCATGGAGACCCAGAGACGGCCGGTGGTCTTGTGGATCGTGTAGAGAAATACTTGGCTACAGAGAACCTGACGGCCTCTTCCAGAGACTCTCGGACTTTCCACCCTAAGACCAGACCATCCCCAGGGGCGGATAAGAGGATTCCAAGGGGTGAGGGTGGAGAGAGTGAGAGGGTGGGAGCTCTACCCAAAGTTTGGCGAGAACAGCCTGGGAAGTCAGGGGCTCAAGAGGCAGCCAAATGGATTGTTTGCTACCGCTGCCGGCAAGCGGGACATATTGCAGCCAATTGCCCGGTTGTGGAGGAACCCATGCAATGTGACTTTCTGACGGACAGACGTCAGTCGCTGTGTGCGACAGTCGCATGCACTGCCATTCGGGGAACTGAGAAACATTTATGCAAAATGTGTATTAATGGTAGAAATGTTGTGGTATTCCTGGATTCAGGTAGCCTTGTGACCCTGATAAAGGCGGAATTAGTTAAAACAGAGGTCTCTAGGGGGAATAGCAAGGTAGCTGTTATTTGTGTGCATGGGGACACCCGAGAGTATCCAGTGACTACAGTGTGTTTCAAGACCCCCAAAGGTACCCTCTCTCATCCAGTTGGGTTAGTATCTCAATTACCGCATGATGCCATTGTGGGAAGGGATTTTCCGAAGTTCTGGGAACTGTGGGATGATCCTGAGCCCCCCACTGGTGCCCCTATGTACCAGGAAGGTGATAGCCAGAACTCCTCTGAGAGTGGTGAGGACTCTCCAGAATTTCCTTTGTCAGTATTGGCAGGCGAGACTCAAGAAACTGGAGAGGAGCCCACCTCCTCAGACGAAAACCTACCGTCTGTGGAGTTTTCTGATCTTGAGGTTCACAGGGAAAATTTTGCCACAGAACAGTTAAAAGACCCCGCCCTAATAAAGGCACGGGAAAACGTAGTGGAAATAGATGGCGAGTTAGTGAACCCAGATAATACCTGCACTTACCCATACTTCAGCGTAGAGAAGGACCTACTATATCGGGTGGCAAAAAGGGCAGAAGAAACCGTTGAGCAGCTTGTGGTGCCCAAACCTTACAGGAAGTTGGTGTTGGAGTTGGCCCATGGGCACATTCTTGGAGGTCATCTGGGGACAGAGAAAACCCGAGAGAGGGTATTACAGAGATTCTATTGGCCTGGGGTGATGAAGGACATAGAAAATTATTGTTCCTCCTGCCCTGTGTGTCAGAGGTCGGCCCCGATGCCACATTTCCGTAGCCCGCTGGTCCCTCTACCCATCATTGAGGTCCCGTTTGAGAGGATCGCAATGGATTTGGTAGGTCCTATAATCAAGTCCGCTAGGGGGCACCAGTACATATTAGTTATAATGGACTATGCCACCCGTTATCCAGAAGCGATCCCTCTCCGAAATACCTCGGCCAAAACCATAGCCAAAGAGCTATCTCTTGTTTTTAGCCGGGTGGGTATTTGTAAAGAACTGCTTACGGACCAAGGTACACCCTTTATGTCCCGGGTTATGAAAGAGCTGTGTAAATTGTTCAAAGTGACGCAATTGCGTACGTCTGTGTATCACCCCCAAACCGATGGGCTGGTTGAAAGATTCAACAAAACCCTAAAACAAATGTTGAAGAAAGTGGTGGATAGAGATGGAAAGGATTGGGACTGTCTACTTCCTTATTTGATGTTTGCTATTAGGGAGGTGCCCCAATCCTCTACGGGATTCTCCCCCTTTGAGTTACTGTATGGGAGACACCCAAGAGGGCTGTTGGATATTGCCAAGGAAACTTGGGAAAGTGAGAGTTCTCCCCACAGGAATGTGATTGAGCATGTCGCCCTGATGCAAGATCGAATTGCACAGGTAATGCCCATCGTGAAGGAACATTTGGCCCAAGCGCAGTTGGCACAGCAGAGAGTGTACAACCGTGGAGCCAAGACCCGTACCTTTTCCCCGGGGGATAGGATATTGGTACTTGTCCCTACGGTTGAAAGTAAATTCCTTGCCAAATGGCAAGGCCCCTACGAGATAATGGAAAAAGTGAGCGAAGTGAATTACAAGGTCAGACAACCAGGAAGGCGAAAGCCCGAACAGATCTATCACGTTAATCTGTTGAAAGCCTGGAGGGATAGTGAGTCCCTAGTCGCAGAAACTTGGTCACCAGCTCAAACTGGTTGCGTGATTCCGGAGGTTGGAATAGCAGCCACCTTGTCACAACCCCAACAACAGGAGGTTAAGGAGTTTGTGCTTCGCAACAAGGAGGTGTTCTCTGAGCTGCCGGGACAAACATCTGGGGTAGAGCATGATATTATTACCCCGCCCGGTGAAAGGGTGAAGTTAAAACCCTATCGGATCCCAGAGGCCCGACGGGAGGCAATACGGGAGGAAGTACAGAAAATGCTGAATTTAGGGGTGATAGAGGAGTCCCAAAGTGATTGGTCTAGTCCCATTGTGTTGGTGCCTAAACCGGATGGGAGCTGGCGATTTTGTAAGGATTTTCATCAGTTGAACAAAGTTACAAAATTTGAAACCTACCCCATGCCACGTATAGATGAGTTGATCGACCGGCTGGGAACAGCCCGATACATGACGACTCTTGACCTCACAAAAGGGTATTGGCAAATTCCCCTGGCCAAGTCGGCCAAAGAGAAAACAGCATTTGTAACCCCAGACGGGGCGTTCCAATATAAGAGAATGTCGTTCGGGTTACAGAATGCGCCGGCCACATTCCAGCGAAAAATGGACCAGATACTGAGGCCCCATCGGAAGTATGCTGCGGCTTACCTGGACGACGTAATTGTCCATAGCACAGATTGGGCCTCACATCTGCCAAAAGTGCAAGCAGTCCTAGACTCTATCCGGGAAGCGGGGTTTACGGCTAACCCCAAGAAGTGTACCATTGGGCAGGAGGAGGCCAAATATCTTGGGTACACCATTGGCAGGGGAGTAATAAAACCCCAACTCAACAAAGTCGAGGCCATCCAGAGTTGGCCACGTCCCAACAGCAAGAAGCAGGTACGAGCCTTTCTGGGAATCGCGGGTTATTATCGGCGCTTCATTCCCCACTTTGCTTCTAAGGCTGTGCCCCTAACCAACCTGACGAAAGGGAAAGGGTCGGTCATGATTAAATGGACCCCCGAGGCTGAGGCAGCATTCCAATTCTTGAAACAAGCCTTATGTAGCCAGCCAGTGTTGTACTCACCCGACTTCTCTAAAGACTTTGTCGTACAAAGTGATGCGTCAGATGTGGGGTTAGGAGCAGTATTGTCCCAGGTCTGGAACGGGGAAGAGCACCCAGTCATTTACCTCAGCAGGAAGTTGAAGTCCCATGAGGTAAATTACGCCACGGTTGAAAAGGAGTGTTTAGCGGTGAAGTGGGCTCTAGATTCCCTTCGGTACTATCTGCTAGGTAGGCACTTTGACATGGTTACGGATCACGCTCCGTTAAAGTGGATGGCTCAAAACAAGGAGACAAATAGAAGAGTGAATAGGTGGTTCCTGGCCCTACAGGAATTCAACTTCACAGTAAAGCATCGCCCTGGCGTTCAAATGGGGAATGTGGATGCTTTGTCTCGAGTACATGAATGCCTGATTGCTGGTGTTCCAACCCCAAGGTTAAAACAAGAGGGGGGGTATGTGACAGCAGGAAGGTAAAGTCACCTGGTTGCATCCAGGGGGGTAGGTATGTTTCTCCCAGATTCAGGCTTTATGCCGACTTATACAACTAGGGAGAGAGTTGATGAAGCCCAGCTGAGGCTAGTGGGCTCATGGATGATTCATACCTCTAGGGAGAGTGCTGGGCGTCGTGCAGACAGGGAGTTGATGAGACCAGCTGAAGCTTGTCAGCTCGTTTAAGGCCTCTATAAAAACTCCCAGCTTCATTAGGTGTTTGCTCATGCCTGGAACCAGACCTGTGTGGACTGTCTAGGGAGAGTGAACCCCTGTGCGGTGAGACAAAGCCTGTGTGGCTATTTGTTTGGACATTTACTAAACCAGGGACTTAGGGACTAGGACAGCACCAGGCTGATCCCAGTTGTTAGTTAGGAAACCTGCATGTTTAGTCAGAGGTCAAGCTGACCAGGGTTTATTTTGTTTATGTTTCTTTTTGCTTTGCTGTGTTTTTTTGTCACTGTAAATAGAGAAATAAACCGCACCTTTTTGATCTTGAAAACCACAACCTCCGTCTGCTGGGCCTGTTTTTGTGTGGGGAGCCCATCCAGGGGGTCACACACACCCGCTACCGAGTTAACCCCCTCACACTGTACAGACCCCTAGTATACACACCTGTACCTTCCACTCTATAGATACCTGTACAGACCCCTAGTATACACACCTGTACCTTCCTCTCTATAGATACCTGTACAGACCCCTAGTATACACACCTGTACCTACCTCTATATATACCTGTACCGACCCCTAGTATACACACCTGTACCTTCCTCTCTATAGACACCTGTACAGACCCCTAGTATACACACCTGTACCTACCTCTATATATACCTGTACCGACCCCTAGTATACACACCTGTACCTACCTCTCTATAGATACCTGTACAGACCCCTAGTATACACACCTGTACCTACCTCTATATATACCGGTACCGACCCCTAGTATACACACCTGTACCTACCTCTCTATAGATACCTGTATAGGCCCCTAGTATACACACCTGTACCTTCCACTCTATAGATACCTGTACAGACCCCTAGTATACACACCTGTACCTTCCTCTCTATAGATACCTGTACAGACCCCTAGTATACACACCTGAACCTACCTCTATATATACCTGTACCGACCCCTAGTATACACACCTGTACCTTCCTCTCTATAGATACCTGTACAGGCCCCTAGTATACACACCTGTACCTTCCTCTCTATAGATACCTGTACAGACCCCTAGTATACACACCTGTACCTACCTCTCTATAGATACCTGTACAGACCCCTAGTATACACACCTGTACCTACCTCTATATATACCTGTACCGACCCCTAGTATACACACCTGTACCTACCACTCTATAGATACCTGTATAGGCCCCTAGTATACACACCTGTACCTTCCTCTCTATAGATACCTGTACAGGCCCCTAGTATACACACCTGTACCTTCCTCTCTATAGATACCTGTACAGACCCCTAGTATACACACCTGTACCTACCTCTCTATAGATAACTGTACAGGCCCCTAGTATACACACCTGTACCTACCTCTCTATATATAACTGTACAGGCCCCTAGTATACACACCTGTACCTACCTCTCTATATATAAAACTGTACAGGCCCCTAGTATACACACCTGTACCTACCTCTCTATAGATAACTGTACATACCCCTAGTATACACACCTGAATCTTCCTCTTTATAGATACCTGTAAGGCCCCTAGTATACACATCTGTACCTACCTCTCTATAGATACCTGTACAGACCCCTAGTATACACACCTGTACCTTCCTCTCTATATATACCTGTACAGGCCCCTAGTATACACACCTGTACCTTCCTCTCTATAGATACCTGTACAGACCCCTAGTATACACACCTGTACCTACCTCTCTATAGATACCTGTACAGACCCCTAGTATACACACCTGTACCTTCCTCTCTATAGATACCTGTACAGACCCCTAGTATACACACCTGTACCTTCCTCTCTATAGATACCTGTACAGACCCCTAGTATACACATCTGTACCTACCTCTCTATAGATACCTGTACAGACCCCTAGTATACACACCTGTACCTACCTCTCTATAGATACCTGTACAGACCCCTAGTATACACACCTGTACCTTCCTCTCTATATATACCTGTACAGGCCCCTAGTATACACACCTGTACCTTCCTCTCTATAGATACCTGTACAGACCCCTAGTATACACACCTGTACCTACCTCTCTATATATACCTGTACAGACCCCTAGTATACACACCTGTACCTACCTCTCTATATATACCTGTACAGACCCCTAGTATACACACCTGTACCTACCTCTGTATATACATACCTGTACAGACCCTAGTATACACACCTGTACCTTCCTCTCTATATACATACCTGTACAGACCCCTAGTATACACACCTGTACCTACCTCTCTATATATACCTGTATAGGCCCCTAGTATACACACCTGTACTTTCCTCTCTATATACATACCTGTACAGACCCCTAGTATACACACCTGTACCTACCTCTCTATACATACCTGTACAGACCCCTAGTATACACACCTGTACCTACCTCTCTATAGATACCTGTACAGACCCTTAGTATACACACCTGTACCTACCTCTCTATACATACCTGTACAGACCCCTAGTATACACACCTGTACCTTCCTCTCTATAGATACCTGTACAGACCCCTAGTATACACACCTGTACCTACCTCTGTATATACATACCTGTACAGACTCTAGTATAAACACCTGTACCTTCCTCTCTATATACATACCTGTACAGACCCCTAGTATACACACCTGTACCTACCTCTCTATATATACCTGTATAGGCCCCTAGTATACACACCTGTACCTTCCTCTCTATAGATACCTGTACAGACCCCTAGTATACACACCTGTACTTACCTCTCTATAGATACCTGTACAGGCCCCTAGTATACACACCTGTACCTACCTCTCTTTAGATACTTGTACAGACCCCTAGTATACACACCTGTACCTACCTCTCTATACATACCTGTACATACCCCTAGTATACACACCTGTACCTTCCTCTCTATAGATACCTGTACAGGCCCCTAGTATACACACCTGTACCTACCTCTTTATAAATACCTGTACAGACCCCTAGTATACACACCTGTACCTTCCTCTCTATATATACCTGTACAGGCCCCTAGTATACACACCTGTACTTTCCTCTCTATAGATACCTGTACAGACCCCTAGTATACACACCTGTACCTTCCTCTCTATAGATACCTGTACAGACCCCTAGTATACACACCTGTACCTACCTCTGTATATACATACCTGTACAGACCCTAGTATACACACCTGTACCTTCCTCTCTATACACATACCTGTACAGACCCCTAGTATACACACCTGTACCTACCTCTCTATATATACCTGTATAGGCCCCTAGTATACACACCTGTACCTTTCTCTCTATAGATACCTGTACAGACCCTTAGTATACACACCTGTACTTACCTCTCTATAGATACCTGTACAGACCCCTAGTATACACACCTGTACCTACCTCTATATACATACCTGTACAGACCCCCTAGTATACACACCTGTACCTACCTCTATATACATACCTGTACAGACCCCCTAGTATACACACCTGTACCTACCTCTCTATAGATACCTGTACAGACCCCTAGTATACACACCTGTACCTACCTCTCTATAGATACCTGTACAGACCCCTAGTATACACACCTGTACCTACCTCTCTATAGATACCTGTACAGACCCCTAGTATACACACCTGTACCTTCCTCTCTATAGATACCTGTACAGACCCCTAGTATACACACCTGAACCTTCCTCTCTATAGATACCTGTACAGACCCCTAGTATACACACCTGTACCTTTCTCTCTATGGATACCTGTACAGGCCCCTAGTATACACACCTGTACCTACCTCTCTATAGATACCTGTACAGACCCCTAGTATACACACCTGTACCTTTCTCTCTATGGATACCTGTACAGGCCCCTAGTATACACACCTGTACCTACCTCTATATATATACCTGTACAGACCCCTAGTATACACACCTGTACCTACCTCTCTATAGATACCAGTACAGGCCCTTAGTATACAAACCTGTACCTACCTCTCTATATATACCTGTACAGACCCCTAGTATACACACCTGTACCTTCCTCTCTATAGATACCTGTACAGGCCCCTAGTATACACACCCGTACCTTCCTCTCTATATATACCTGTACAGGCCCCTAGTATACACACCTGTACCTACCTCTATAGATACCTGTACAGACCCCTAGTATACACACCTGTATCTACCTCTCTAAGCATACCTGTGCAGACCCCTAGTATACACACCTGTACCTTCCTCTCTATAGATACCTGTACAGGCCCCTAGTATACACACCTGTACCTACCTCTCTATAGATACCTGTACAGACCCCTAGTATACACACCTGTACCTTCCTCTCGATATACATACCTGTACAGACCCCTAGTATACACACCTGTACCTACCTCTCCTAGATACCTGTACATATAACTAGTATAAACACCTGTACCTTCCTCTTTATATATACCTGTACAGACCCCTAGTATACACACCTGAACCTTCCTCTCTATAGATACCTGTACAGACCCCTAGTATACACACCTGTACCTACCTCTCTATAGATACCTGTACAGACCCCTAGTATACACACCTGAACCTTCCTCTCTATAGATACCTGTACAGACCCCTAGTATACACACCTGTACCTTCCTCTCTATATATACCTGTACAGACCCCTAGTATACACACCTGAACCTTCCTCTCTATAGATACCTGTACAGACCCTTAGTATACACACCTGAACCTTCCTCTCTATATATACCTGTACAGACCCCTAGTATACACACCTGAACCTTCCTCTCTATAGATACCTGTACAGACCCCTAGTATACACACCTGTACCTACCTCTCTATAGATACCTGTACAGACCCCTAGTATACACACCTGTACCTTCCTCTCTATAGATACCTGTACAGACCCCTAGTATACACACCTGTACCTACGTCTCTATACATACCTGTACATACCCCTAGTATACACACCTGTACCTACCTCTCTTTAGATACCTGTACAGACCCCTAGTATACACACCTGTACCTACCTCTCTATACATACCTGTACATACCCCTAGTATATACACACCTGTACCTTCCTCTCTATAGATACTTGTACAGACCCCTAGTATACACACCTGTACCTACCTTTCTATACATACCTGTACATACCCCTAGTATACACACCTGTACCTACCTCTGTATAGATACCTGTACAGACCCCTAGTATACACACCTGAACCTTCCTCTCTATAGATACCTGTACAGACCCCTAGTATACACACCTGAACCTTCCTCTCTATAGATACCTGTACAGACCCCTAGTATACACACCTGTACCTTCCTCTCTATATATACCTGTACAGACCCCTAGTATACACACCTGTACCTACCTCTCTATAGATACCTGTACAGACCCCTAGTATACACACCTGAACCTTCCTCTCTATAGATACCTGTACAGACCCCTAGTATACACACCTGTACCTTCCTCTCTATGTATACCTGTACAGACCCCTAGTATACACACCTGAACCTTCCTCTCTATAGATACCTGTACAGACCCCTAATATACACACCTGAACCTTCCTCTCTATATATACCTGTACAGACCCCTAGTATACACACCTGAACCTTCCTCTCTATAGATACCTGTACAGACCCCTAGTATACACACCTGTACCTACCTCTCTATAGATACCTGTACAGACCCCTAGTATACACACCTGTACCTTCCTCTCTATAGATACCTGTACAGACCCCTAGTATACACACCTGTACCTACGTCTCTATACATACCTGTACATACCCCTAGTATACACACCTGTACCTACCTCTCTTTAGATATCTGTACAGACCCCTAGTATACACACCTGTACCTACCTCTCTATACATACCTGTACATACCCCTAGTATACACACCTGTACCTTCCTCTCTATAGATACTTGTACAGACCCCTAGTATACACACCTGTACCTACCTCTCTATACATACCTGTACATACCCCCTAGTATACACACCTGTACCTTCCTCTCTATAGATACCTGTACAGGCCCCTAGCATACACACATGTACCTACCTCTATATACATTCCTGTACAGACCCCTAGTATACACACCCGTACCTTCCTCTCTATAGATACCTGTACAGACCCTTAGTATACACACCTGTACCTTCCTCTCTATAGATACCTGTACAGACCCCTAGTATACACACCTGTACTTACCTCTCTATAGATACCTGTACAGACCCCTAGTATACACACCTGTACCTTCCTCTCTATATATACCTGTACAGACCCCTAGTATACACACCTGTACCTAACTCTCTATAGACACCTGTAGAGACCCCTAGTATACACACCTGTACCTACCTCTCTATATATACCTGTACAGACCCCTAGTATACACACCTGTACCTTCCTCCCTATATATACCTGTACAGACCCCTAGTATACACACCTGTACCTAACTCTCTATAGATACCTGTAGAGACCCCTAGTATACACACCTGTACCTTCCTCTCTATAGATACCTGTACAGACCCCTAGTATACACACCTGTACCTAACTCTCTATAGATACCTGTACAGACCCCTAGTATACACACCTGTACCTTCCTCTCTATAGATACCTGTACAGGCCCCTAGTATACACACCTGTACCTACCTCTCTATAGATACCTGTACAGACCCCTAGTATACACACCTGTACCTTCCTCTCGATATACATACCTGTACAGACCCCTAGTATACACACCTGTACCTACCTCTCCTAGATACCTGTACCTTCCTCTCTATAGATACCTGTACAGACCCCTAGTATACACACCTGTACCTTCCTCTCTATATATACCTGTACAGACCCCTAGTATACACACCTGAACCTTCCTCTCTATAGATACCTGTACAGACCCTTAGTATACACACCTGAACCTTCCTCTCTATATATACTGTGAGGGGGTTAGCTCGGCAGCGGGTGTGTGTGACCCCCGGGATGGGCTCCCCACACAAAACAGGCCCAGCAAACGGAGGTTGTGGTTTTCAAAATCAAAAAGGTGCGGTTTATTTTCTATTTACAGTGACAAAACACAGCAAAGCAAAAGAAACATAACCAAAATAAATCCTGGTCAGCTTGACCTCTGACTAAACATACAGGTTTCCTAACTAACAACTGGGATCAGCCTAGTGCTGTCCTAGTCCCTAAGTCCCTGGTTTAGTAAAAGTCCAAACAAATAGCCACACAGGCTTTGCCTCACCGCACAGGGGTTCACTCTCCCTAGACAGTCCACACAGGTCTGGTTCCAGGCATGAGCTAACACCTAATGAAGCTGGGAGTTCTTATAGAGGCCTAAATGAGCTGACAAGCTTCAGCTGGCCTCATCAACTCCCTGTCTGTACGACGCCCCACACTCTCCCTAGAGGTATGAGGCATCCATGAGCCCACTAGCCTTATACAACTCTCCACCTAGTTGTATAAGTCAGCGTAAAGCCTGAATCTGGGCGAAATATATCTACCCCCCTGGATGCAACCAGGTGACTTTACCTTCCTGCTGTCACATACCCCCCCCCTCTTGTTTTAACCTCGGGGTTGGAACACCAGCAATCAGGCATTCATGTACTCGAGACAAAGCATCCACATTCCCCATTTGAACGCCAGGGCGATGCTTTACTGTGAAGTTGAATTCCTGGAGGGCCAGGAACCACCTATTCACTCTTCTATTTGTTTCCTTGTTTTGAGCCATCCACTTTAACGGAGCGTGATCCGTAACCATGTCAAAGTGCCTATCTAGCAGGTAGTACCGAAGGGAATCTAGAGCCCACTTCACCGCTAAACACTCCTTTTCAACGGTGGCGTAATTTACCTCATGGGACTTCAATTTCCTGCTGAGGTAAATGACTGGGTGCTCTTCCCCGTTCCAGACCTGGGACAATACTGCTCCTAACCCCACATCTGACGCATCACTTTGTACGACAAAGTCTTTAGAGAAGTCGGGTGAGTACAACACTGGCTGGCTACATAAGGCTTGTTTCAAGAATTGGAATGCTGCCTCAGCCTCGGGGGTCCATTTAATCATGACCGACCCTTTCCCCTTCGTCAGGTTGGTTAGGGGCACAGCCTTAGAAGCAAAGTGGGGAATGAATCGCCGATAATACCCAGCGATTCCCAGAAAGGCTCGTACCTGCTTCTTGCTGTTGGGACGTGGCCAACTCTGGATGGCCTCGACTTTGTTGAGTTGGGGTTTTATTACTCCCCTCCCAATGGTGTACCCAAGATATTTGGCCTCCTCCTGCCCAATGGTACACTTCTTGGGGTTAGCCGTAAACCCCGCTTCCCGAACAGAGTCCAGGACTGCTTGCACTTTTGGCAGATGTGAGGCCCAATCTGTGCTATGGACAATTACGTCATCCAGGTAAGCCGCAGCATACTTCCGATGGGGCCTCAGCATCTGGTCCATTTTCCGCTGGAATGTGGCCGGCGCATTCTGTAACCCGAACGGCATTCTTTTATATTGGAACGCCCCGTCTGGGGTTACAAATGCGGTTTTCTCTTTGGCCGACTTGGCCAGGGGGATTTGCCAATACCCTTTTGTGAGGTCAAGAGTCGTCATGTATCGGGCTGTTCCCAGCCGGTCGATCAACTCATCTATACGTGGCATGGGGTAGGTGTCAAATTTTGTAACTTTGTTCAACTGACGAAAATCGTTACAAAATCGCCAGCTCCCATCCGGTTTAGGCACCAACACAATGGGACTAGACCAATCACTTTGGGACTCCTCTATCACCCCTAAGTTCAGCATTTTCTGTACTTCCTCCCGTATTGCCTCCCGTCGAGCCTCTGGGATCCGATAGGGTTTTAACTTCACCCTTTCACCGGGCGGGGTAATGATGTCATGCTCTACCCCAGATGTTTGTCCCGGCAGCTCAGAGAATACCTCCTTGTTGCGAAGCACAAACTCCTTAACCTCCTGTTGTTGGGGTTGTGACAAGGTGGCTGCTATTCCAACCTCAGGAATCACGCAACCAGTTTGAGCTGGTGACCAAGTGTCTGCGACTAGGGACTCTCTATCCCTCCAGGCTTTCAACAGATTAACGTGATAGATCTGTTCGGGCTTTCGCCTTCCTGGTTGTCTGACCTTGTAATTCACTTCGCTCACTTTTTCCATTATCTCGTAGGGGCCTTGCCATTTGGCAAGGAATTTACTTTCAACCGTAGGGACAAGTACCAATATCCTATCCCCCGGGGAAAAGGTACGGGTCTTGGCTCCACGGTTGTACACTCTCTGCTGTGCCAACTGCGCTTGGGCCAAATGTTCCTTCACGATGGGCATTACCTGTGCAATTCGATCTTGCATCAGGGCGACATGCTCAATCACACTCCTGTGGGGAGAACTCTCACTTTCCCAAGTTTCCTTGGCAATATCCAACAGCCCTCTTGGGTGTCTCCCATACAGTAACTCAAAGGGGGAGAATCCCGTAGAGGATTGGGGCACCTCCCTAATAGCAAACATCAAATAAGGAAGTAAACAGTCCCAATCCTTTCCATCTCTATCCACCACTTTCTTCAACATTTGTTTTAGGGTTTTGTTGAATCTTTCAACCAGCCCATCGGTTTGGGGGTGATACACAGACGTACGCAATTGCGTCACTTTGAACAATTTACACAGCTCTTTCATAACCCGGGACATAAAGGGTGTACCTTGGTCCGTAAGCAGTTCTTTACAAATACCCACCCGGCTAAACACAAGAGATAGCTCTTTGGCTATGGTTTTGGCCGAGGTATTTCGGAGAGGGATCGCTTCTGGATAACGGGTGGCATAGTCCATTATAACTAATATGTACTGGTGCCCCCTAGCGGACTTGATTATAGGACCTACCAAATCCATGGCGATCCTCTCAAACGGGACCTCAATGATGGGTAGAGGGACCAGCGGGCTACGGAAATGTGGCATCGGGGCCGACCTCTGACACACAGGGCAGGAGGAACAATAATTTTCTATGTCCTTCATCACCCCCGGCCAATAGAATCTCTGTAATACCCTCTCTCGGGTTTTCTCTGTCCCCAGATGACCTCCAAGAATGTGCCCATGGGCCAACTCCAACACCAACTTCCTGTAAGGTTTGGGCACCACAAGCTGCTCAACGGTTTCTTCTGCCCTTTTTGCCACCCGATACAGTAGGTCCTTCTCTACGCTGAAGTATGGGTAAGTGCAGGTATTATCTGGGTTCACTAACTCGCCATCTATTTTCACTACGTTTTCCCGTGCCTTTATTAGGGCGGGGTCTTTCAACTGTTCTGTGGCAAAGTTTTCCCTGTGAACCTCAAGATCAGAAAACTCCACAGACGGTAGGTTTTCGTCTGAGGAGGTGGGCTCCTCTCCAGTTTCTTGAGTCTCCCCTGCCAATACTGATAAGGGAAATTCCGGAGAGTCCTCACCACTCTCAGGGGAGTTCTGGCTATCACATTCCTGGTACATAGGGGCACCAGTGGGGGGCTCAGGATCATCCCACAGTTCCCAGAACTTCGGAAAATCCCTTCCCACAATGGCGTCATGCGGTAACTGAGATACTAAGCCCACTGGATGAGAGAGGGTACCTTTGGGGGTCTCGAAACACACTGTAGTCACTGGATACTCTCGGGTGTCCCCATGCACACAAATAACAGCTACCTTGCTATTCCCAGAGACCTCTGTTTTAACTAACTCAGCCTTTATCAGGGTCACAAGGCTACCTGAATCCAGCAATACCACAACATTTCTACCATTAACACACATTTTGCATAAATGTTTCTCAGTTCCTCGAATGGCAGTGCATGCGACTGTCGCACACAGCGACTGACGTCTGCCCGTCAGAAAGTCACACTGCATGGGTTCCTCCACAACCGGGCAATTGGCTGCAATATGTCCCGCTTGCCGGCAGCGGTAGCAAACGATCCTTCTTGCGGCCTCTTGAGCCGCTGATTTCCCAGGCTGTTCTCGCCAAACTTGGGGTAGAGCTCCCACCCTCTCACTCTCTCCACCCTCACCCCTTGGAATCCTCTTATCCACCCCTGGGGATGGTCTGGTCTTAGGGTGGAAAGTCCGAGTGTCTCTGGAAGAGGCCGTCAGGTTCTCTGTAGCCAAGTATTTCTCCACACGATCCACAAGACCATCGGCCGTCTCTGGGTCTCCATGGCTTACCCACTTTTGGATGGCAGTAGGAAGAGCTCTCAAAAACCGATCCATTACAACACGTTCCACAATCTTTGGTGCGGACAAAGTCTCTGGCTGTAGCCACTTTCTGCTCAGGTGAATGAGATCATACATTTGAGACCTGGGGGGTTTTCCAAGCTGGAAAGTCCAGTTATGCACACGCTGAGCCCGGACAGCCTGGGTGACACCCAGCCTTGCCAATATTTCAGCTTTTAGCATCACATAGTCTTTTGCTTGGTTAGGCTCTAGGTCATAGTAAGCTTTCTGTGATTCACCAGTTAACAGAGGAGCCACCAGTCCAGCCCACTGCTCCTCAGGCCACTTTTCTCTTTCAGCGGTCCTTTCAAATGTGGTCAAAAATACCTCTGGATCATCCTCTCCAGTCATTTTTGTCAATAAACGACTCACCCCAAAGGACGCGGTATTAGTGGGACGGCTTTCCTCACTGGTCTGCGGACGTTGCTGCATTACTGCTTCCATCTGTTGTTGTAGTCTCTGCTCTTGCTTCTGTAACAGGTCTATGAAGCGGGCCTCAGATTGCTGCTGGGCTCGTTGCTGAGCCTCCAGACTCTGTTGCAAAGTTGCGTTTGTCTGCTGCTGAGCTGCAAGGCTCTTTTGCAAACCTGCATTTGTCTGCTGTTGATTGGCATTTGCTAGAGCCAGCTGCTTCAGTATCTCCTCCATGCTGGCTTAAAAAAAAACTGCCACTGGTTCTCCACCAACTGTGAGGGGGTTAGCTCGGCAGCGGGTGTGTGTGACCCCCGGGATGGGCTCCCCACACAAAAACAGGCCCAGCAAACGGAGGTTGTGGTTTTCAAAATCAAAAAGGTGCGGTTTATTTTCTATTTACAGTGACAAAACACAGCAAAGCAAAAGAAACATAAACAAAATAAATCCTGGTCAACTTGACCTCTGACTAAACATACAGGTTTCCTAACTAACAACTGGGATCAGCCTAGTGCTGTCCTAGTCCCTAAGTCCCTGGTTTTAAATGTCCAAGCAAATAGCCACACAGGCTTTGTCTCACCGCACAGGGGTTCACTCTCCCTAGACAGTCCACACAGGTCTGGTTCCAGGCATGAGCAAACACCTAATGAATCTGGGAGTTCTTATAGAGGCCTAAATGAGCTGACAAGCTTCAGCTGGTCTCATCAACTCCCTGTCTGCACGACGCCCCACACTCTCCCTAGAGGTATGAGTCATCCATGAGCCCACTAGCCTCAGCTGGGCTTATACAACTCTCCACCTAGTTGTATAAGTCGGCGTAAAGCCTGAATCTGGGCAAAATATATCTACCCCCCTGGATGCAACCAGGTGACTTTACCTTCCTGCTGTCACAACACCTGTACCTAACTCTCTATATATACCTGTACAGACCCCTAGTATACACACCTCTACCTACCTCTCTATACATACCTGTACAGACCCCTAGTGTACACACCTATACCTTCCTCTCTATAGATACCTGTACAGGCCCCTAGTATACACACCTGTACCTACCTCTATATACATACCTGTACAGACCCCTAGTATACACACCTGTACCTACCTCTCTATAGATACCTGTACATACCCCTAGTATACACACCTGTACCTTCCTCTCTATAGATACCTGTACAGACCCCTAGTATACACACCTGTACCTTCCTCTCTATAGATACCTGTACATACCCCTAGTATACACACACCTGTACCTTCCTCTCTATAGATACCTGTACAGGCCCCTAGTATACACACCTGTACCTACCTCTCTATATACATACCTGTACAGGCCCCTAGTATACACACCTGTACCTTCCTCTCTATAGATACCTGTACAGACCCCTAGTATACACACCTGTACCTACCTCTCTATAGATACCTGTACAGACCCCTAGTATACACACCTGTACCTACCTCTCTATAGATACCTGTACAGGCCCCTAGTATACACACCTGTACCTACCTCTCTATATATACCTGTACAGACTCCTAGTATACACACCTGTACCTTCCTCTCTATATATACCTGTACAGACCCCTAGTATACACACCTGTACCTTCCTCTCTATATATACCTGTACAGGCCCCTAGTATACACACCTGTACCTTCCTCTCTATATATACCTGTACAGACCCCTAGTATACACACCTGTACCTTCCTCTCTATAGATACCTGTACAGACCCCTAGTATGCACACCTGTACCTACCTCTCTATAGATACCTGTACAGCATTTAGAATGGAAGATTGGTATTAATAGAGAGCACTCAGGGCACGGCTCAGCGGCCAGCATGGAGGCCACTAATTATCAGCGCCGGGCTCGTACTCGGCTGATTACACGTCTTTGCTGCCAGGAGGATAATCCGCTGTTGGCCATCGCTCCGCGGAATCGCAGTGCCGCTAATGAGACGACTGACAACAAGCAGTCATGTTATTCAGCGAAGATATTTAATCAGCCGTGACGCCCTCGCTGGGATCCGTTTAATGAGATGCTTCACCCAACCTTCTCCGGGTGTCTTCTACTGATCCCATACTCTCCCATTCCCTTACCCAGAACCAGTATGAGGGGTCTGACTTCACTGGCTGCATGCTTGTTCCTGCATGTTCTTGTGACAGTTACAGGGATTGGGACAAACCATTATATCACTGCTGGGGGGACTCTGCAGTCCTTTTAAAACTTCATATCCATCTAAGACTTCCCTGTGCACAGGGTGACAACGCTGCTGTGCGATTTTTATAGCAGAGAGAACAGCGTTGTCACCCTGTTAGAGAAAGTGGAAAACTAATAGATCCATGGAAGGATCAACAGCTGATAAAACCGTTAAAATGTAACGGGAGGAACTCAAACAAAACAAATACTGCTTTGTTGGTGCTTACTAAATGTGTTTTTTTTTAGGGGTCTATGTACAGAATTTGTTGGACGAATGTCTCAAGCATTCACCTAGCCTGTGTGATTCTGGCTGTATTTTGCTTGATATGTTTGTTTCCTATGATCGTCAGCTCCATCTAGTGGCCATAATGCAGTATTTGCTTGATTTATTTATTTTTCCGAAAATATCACATACTTGCCACTAGATGGAGCTGATGATCATAGGAAATCAACATATCAAGCAAAATACATCCAGAATTTGTAAGGGCTAGACGAATGCCTGTGACATTCATCCAACAAACTCTTTATACATAGACCCCTTAAAGGGGTTGTAAAGGTCCAAGTTTTTTCACCTTAATGCATTCTATGCATTAAGGTGAAAAAACATCTGAGGATTAGCGCCCCCCCCCCAGAGTGAGCTGACTCATGATCAGAGGAACCGATGTTGCTGTATCGCCGGGTCTGGTGAGAGGGCCGGTCGGCCATTATCTACTGCCATCCATAGGAACTACAGCCTCCTGTAGTGTGTCTGCAGTCTCTGATCATCTCCTGTATTATGTCTGCACTGCAGTCCCTGATCAGCTCCTGTACTATGTCTGCAGTCTCTGATCATCTCCTGTATTATGTCTGCAGTCTCTGACCATCTCCTGTATTATGTCTGCAGTCTCTGATCATCTCCTGTACTATGTCTGCAGTCTCTGATCATCTCCTGTATTATGTCTGCAGTCTCTGATCATCTCCTGTACTATGTCTGCAGTCTCTGATCATCTCCTGTATTATGTCTGCAGTCTCTGATCATCTCCTGTACTATGTCTGCAGTCTCTGACCATCTCCTGTACTATGTCTGCAGTCTCTGCTCATCTCCTGTATTATGTCTGCAGTCCCTGATCAGCTCCTGTACTATGTCTGTAGTCTCTGATCATCTCCTGTATTATGTCTGCAGTCTCTGACCATCTCCTGTATTATGTCTGCAGTCTCTGATCATCTCCTGTACTATGTCTGCAGTCTCTGATCATCTCCTGTATTATGTCTGCAGTCTCTGATCATCTCCTGTACTATGTCTGCAGTCTCTGATCATCTCCTGTATTATGTCTGTAGTCTCTGATCATCTCCTGTACTATGTCTGCAGTCTCTGACCATCTCCTGTACTATGTCTGCAGTCTCTGCTCATCTCCTGTATTATGTCTGCAGTCTCTGATCATCTCCTGTATCATGTCTGCAGTCTCTGATCATCTCCTGTACTATGTCTGCAGTCTCTGATCATCTCCTGTATTATGTCTGCAGTCTCTGCTCATCTCCTGTATTATGTCTGCAGTCTCTGATCATCTCCTGTATCATGTCTGCAGTCTCTGATCATCTCCTGTACTATGTCTGCAGTCTCTGATCATCTCCTGTATTATGTCTGCAGTCTCTGACCATCTCCTGTACTATGTCTGCAGTCTCTGCTCATCTCCTGTATTATGTCTGCAGTCTCTGATCATCTCCTGTATCATGTCTGCAGTCTCTGATCATCTCCTGTACTATGTCTGCAGTCTCTGATCATCTCCTGTATTATGTCTGCAGTCTCTGATCATCTCCTGTACTATGTCTGCAGTCTCTGATTATCTCCTGTACTATGTCTGTAGTCTCTGATCATCTCCTGTACTATGTCTGCAGTCTCTGACCATCTCCTGTACTATGTCTGCAGTCTCTGCTCATCTCCTGTATTATGTCTGCAGTCTCTGATCATCTCCTGTATTATGTCTGCAGTCTCTGATCATCTCCTGTACTATGTCTGCAGTCTCTGCTCATCTCCTGTATTATGTCTGCAGTCTCTGATCATCTCCTGTATTATGTCTGCAGTCTCTGATCATCTCCTGTACTATGTCTGCAGTCTCTGACCATCTCCTGTACTATGTCTGCAGTCTCTGACCATCTCCTGTATTATGTCTGCAGTCTCTGACCATCTCCTGTACTATGTCTGCAGTCTCTGATCATCTCCTGTATTATGTCTGCAGTCTCTGACCATCTCTTGTACTATGTCTGCAGTCTCTGACCATCTCTTGTATTATGTCTGCAGTCTCTGACCATCTCTTGTACTATGTCTGCAGTCTCTGACCATCTCTTGTATTATGTCTGCAGTCTCTGACCATCTCTTGTACTATGTCTGCGGTATGTCTGACTGCTCTTTCTAAACGACTCTCTTTGTGTGCATTAGAGAGACCCCCCTCCAGGTCCCATTAGTGTACTCATTTTCTTTATTGTTAAAAGATCATGGGAGGATCCCAGGGTAATGAAGACTTCTTAGGGAAGCCTCTCTGTGTTTGAGTCGTAGCCATAGAAACATTTGTAAAGGGGAGGAGTTAGTAAGATGACCACGCCCATGTGGGGGCGCCAGAAATATTTCTGCACCCAGGCGTCTGTGACCCTAGGATCGGCCCTGCATAGCCATACCCAATGGAGCTGAGGAAGACCCTCATGATGACTCTGTAACAATAGGAGTCCCTGGTTCTAGATTACAGTCGCCAGTCCTTTCTGGAGATCCCAGGTAAACTGCCCCAGAACCACTAGGGAAGTATGGGCCGAGGCCACCTGGACACTGAAAATCTCACAGCGAGCGGAGATTTGGATATATATCTGAATTTCCGACTTACAACAGTAATAAATTAAAATGAATCTGAAATAACGGAAATAAATTTTGTCCGAGATTTGAATCAAATTGAATTTGAAAACGAAATCAAATTCGAAAAACAAGAATAGAATAGAATAGATAAAAAAAATGTAATGGAATCGAAAATTAAAGAATAGAGTAAAATAGAAAAGAATAGAAAAGAATAGAAAAAAAAACAATAGAAAAGAATAGAAAAGAATAGAAAAAAAAACAATAGAATAGAAAAGAATAGAACAAAACAAAAAGAATATAACCGTCTTCCCAAATTCGAATAAGTTTAATTTCAAACTTGATTCGAACTTTCTGAATTCAATTGGACCAATTACGTAAAATTCTAAATTGTATCAGAAAAAGAATAATAGAAAAAAAAATGAATTCCTGAAAACGAATTAAACTCAGCAAAATGATTTAAATAACGAATTAAAACAAATGTTTCTATTCTGCATGTCATTAACCCTCCTCCCCTGGGGGGGGCATCCTCCCTCACATTGGGCTTTCAGTATTCCAGGATTGGCTCTCACATGTCATATGACAGCAGTGGAGGACATGTGACATATGACATATGCATAGGTGTGCGCAGCCTATTGCATTAGGGTGTGCACCCCAAAGTTTAAACACATATGAACACCACCTGATGTCACGGGGAGGAGGCTCTGGTGGTGGGAGAAAGTTGATTGGGACCATATTATATTACACCCTAAATACAGGTGTAATGTGTTCCTGAGGTTGAACCTAGCCTTTAATATAATGGGGGCATTTACACTGGCCACTGGCAACCCCCAACCACCCCCACCTGCTGCCGCCCCTGGATAATGCTAATGTACATGGGGCGATTAGGGTGTGCCCAGGCACACCCGGCACACCCTGTGCGCACACCTATGGACATATGACATGTGACTTGTCACATGTCCTCCACTGCTGCCAAAGGAAGAGGACTCTCCTCTGCCATCACTGTACCGCCTGAATTTCTATAGGAAAAAGATACATTTGTATTTAATAATAGATCCTGGGGGAGCTTCAGGGGGGGGGGGGGGGCGGGTGGCAACCAGACATTCAGTTCCTGGGGTTCCCCTTTAAAATGCCATACTGGTCTGTCTTGTGGTGTGGCCCCTGTGCTTGGTGTGTTGCCTGGGGGCCCGGTGGTCAAAGTGTTGCATGTCACTGGGGGGGGTCACAGTGTTTTACGAAACATGTAAAGACGCCCCCGGGAGCCCTTCACTGCGTATATATATATATATATATAGAAGAGCGGGAGAAGTGACGGTGACAACATTAGCAGTGACACTCGCTGGCGGTGACTTCCAATCTGCATGCGGCGTGAGACGAAAGTCGTACATGTGACTCACGAGGCGCGCCGACACCTCTTACTCACCGACACTCGTAGGATCTCACAGAGCGAGCGTCTCCCCCCTCCCCCCCCCAGGACGGGTCTATGAGTAATAAGATATAAAAGAAAGAAAAAGATGACAAAGACCTGAAAATCCGTCATCCACATTATATATTTTATAGGTCCAAAGAAAGGAGGGTCCTCAACTGTGGCCCCTGACATCATCAAAGGGCCACATGTAAAGTTACAAGAGACTGTTAGAGATCCCTTTACAGGGACTGCTGGGTTCTGGGGGCCACACAATGAGTACCGAAGGGCCACATGTATCCCTCAGGCCACAGGTTAGGCACCAGATGGCTATCTATCAGATGGTAGACTCTTTATCCAGGACCTTTTATCTGATTTTATCTCTCAATAGTAGTTTTAAAGTGGACCTGTCATCAGATGTATTGTCATGTAGATGTATCATCAGGGGTGTCAAACTTCATCGCGGGCCGCAGGGGCATTATGGTTGCCCTAAAAGGACCAGTTGTATCTGCAAGACTAGATGTCCAGAGCACCCCACCCTCACTTATATCAGATGTCATAAGCTCCCCACCCTCTCTTATATCACAGTGCAGCCCCCTTTACCTTGTGCTGCTGCTGGGAAGAAGCCGGGGGCAGATCTGGGAATAAAAAAGTGCAAGGTCTGGAGGAGGACCAGAGAAGGGCTGGAGTCTGCTGAATGCAGAGACCAGGGGAGGCGGAGACAAGGGTTGTGGTGCAGCTGAACAGAGAGGTACAGGATCTGAAGGAGGAGTTTTGTCCTCTTCTCTGCTGCTGATTCCTAAGATAAGGTGGGGGTAAAGACAAGGGGGGGTGCCACAGCTGCAGGAGAGGTGCGATGGCCACATTAAATGGTGCGGTTGGCCGGATTTGTTTGACACAAGTGCCATACATGCTCAGCAAGTATCCATATTACCCTTCTGGGTATTTATTACCTCTCACAGAGATCGTAGGACTTCGCCTGGCAATGTCTTCATCTGACTTTCTCTCCAGAAGGACGCAAGACCAGGAGAGAAGAAATCCCGGACATGGGGAATGATGACTCTACTAGAAGTAATGCTTCTACATCAGCCAACTAAACCCACCAGAGCAGCTGGAACTAAAATCCTACCTAATAAGGAAGAAATAGACCAACAAAGTGAAATGGTCAACAAAAAAGAGAAGAGATCCAGAGGAGGAACATTGGACAAAAACAGGTCCACAAAGGAAGACCAGCCTGTCTACAAGCAAAAAAGCCCAACCTTTACACTCTAAGGGCCAGTTCACACCAGACGCAGTTCCGTTCAGTTTCGTGCGCATTTTTTCTGCACTAAAAATGCATGCACAGTGTTTTCCATGTATTCCAATGGCTCTTGTTGCCTCTAGTTCACACCATGCAATCAGTTTCCAGTCAGTTTCCGGTGCAGAAACTGGCTGGAAACTGACTGCATGGTGTGAACTAGAGGCAACTAGAGCTATTGGAATACATGGAAAACACTGTGCATGCATTTTGTGCAGAAAAAAAAGCACTTGGAACTGAACGGAACTGCGTCTGGTGTGAACTGGCCATTAAACCTAACACTCCCAACCATTACATTCCCAAACCTAACACTCCCAACCATTACATTCCCAAACCTAACACTCCCAACCATTACATTCCCAAACCTAACACTCCCTTACTCTCCCAAACCTAACACTCCCAACCATTACACTCCCAACCCTTACTCTCCCAAACCTAACACTCCCAACCATTACACTCCCAACACTTACATTCCCAAACCTAACACTCCCAACCCTTACTCTCCCAAACCTAATGCCCCATACACACGATCATTTTTAATGTCATTTTTAAAACTGACGTTTTTCTTGTCATTTTTTTTCTTGTTTCCTCTCAAGCCTGTCTTGCGTACACACCATCATTTTAAAAAATGTTCAAGCAAAGCGCAGTGACGTACACCACGTACGACGGCACTATAAAGGGGAAGTTCCGTTCGAATGGCGCCACCCTTCATGTTAGTAAAGTTTGTTGAGAGACGATTCGCTCTTTTCAGTCTTGTGCTTTTCAGTCCGTTACAGCATGACGAATGTGCTATCTCCATTACAAACGCTAGTTTTACCAGAACGAGCGCTCCCGTCTCATACTTGATTCTAAGCATGCGCGTTTTTTTTCACGTCGTTAAAGCCTACACACTATCGTTTTTCACGTCGTTAAAAAAAACGACATGAAAAACGACGTGAAAAAAGAGAGCATGTTCGAAATTTTTAATGGCCATTTTTCACGTCGTTAAAAATGCTCTGGAGCCTACACACGATCATTTTTAATGGCCATTTTTTTTAATGGCATTTTTAATGGCATGAAAAATGATCGTGTGTATGGGGCATAACACTCCCAACCATTACACTCCCAACACTTACATTCCCAAACCTAACACTCCCTTACTCTCCCAAACCTAACACTCCCAACCATTACACTCCCAACCATTACATTCCCAACACTTACACTCCCAACCCTCACACTCCTAAACCTTACACTGCCAACCCTTACATTCCCAGCCCTTATATTCACAACCCTTACATTCCCAGCCCTTGCGCTCCCAACCCTTACACTCCCAACCCTTACACTCCCAACCCTTACATTCCCAACACTTAAAGTCTCAACCCTTACATTCCCAGCCCTTGCGCTCCCAAACCTTACATTCCCAGCCCTTACACTCCCAACTCTTACATTCCCAGCCCTTATATTCACAACCCTTACACTCCAATCCCTTACACTCCCAAATCTTACATTCCCAACACTTACACTTCCAACCCTTACAATCCAAACCCTTACACTCCCAACCCTTACATTCCCAACATTTACACTCCCAACCCTTACACTCTCAACCCTTACACTCCCAACACGTACACTCCCAACCCTTACATTCCCAACCCTTACATTCCCAACACTTCCACTCCCAAACCTTACATTCCCAGTCCTTACACTCCCAACCCTTACATTCCCAGCCCTTACATTCCTAACCCTTACACTCCCAACCCTTACATTCCCAAACTTACACTCCCAACCCTTACATTCCCAACCCTTACACTCCGAACCCTTATACTCCCAGCCCTAACACTCCCAACCCTTACATTCCCAACACACTCCCAACCCTTACATTCCCAACCCTTACACTCCCAACCTTTATACTCCCAGCCCTAACACTCCCAACCCTTACATTCCCAACACTTACACTCCCAACCCTTATGTTCCCAACCCTTACACTCCCAACCCTTACACTCCCAACCCTTACATTCCCAACAATTACACTCCCAACCCTTTCACTCCCAACCCTTTCACTCCCAACCCTTTCACTCCCAACCCTTTCATTCCCAACCCTTTCATTCCCAACCCTTACACTACCAACTCTTACACTCCCAACCCTTAGACTCCAAACCCTTACATCCCCAACCCTTACATTCCCAACCCTTACACTACCAACCCTTACATTCCCAACAATTACACTCCCAACCCTAACATTCCCAACCCTTACCTTACCAACTCTTACACTCCCAACCCTTAGACTCCAAACCCTTACATTCACAAGTCTTACATTCCCAACCCTTACACTCCCAACCCTTACACTCATAACGATTGGGACTCAGGGAAGGAAGTTTCCATGGCAGGAATGAGGTTGCCAGGCCAGACAACCAATCTTCCAAAAGGATATCTAAGGAAAGTGAGAAGGCTAAGGATAGCCAAATGACCCCTGGGACTGGTAGAAACATAAGGGTACCAACCATGAAATCAGAGGAAGGGTGCAGGAGTGGTATCCCTACAAAAGGTAGCCAGGAATGAAGCAATGCCACCACCCCAGCTTGGTGCATGTGAACACCAGAAAAGCAAGAGCATGAGCGATACCCATCCACTTGAGAGAGGACATAAGGGAGGCCACAACCATACCCGATGAAGATGGGGGAGACTCTGATGGTGATGACTTTATAACATTGAGGGTTCAGGATATACCAGAACTCCAGACAGGTGCATGTGAACACCAGAAGAGCAGGAGGATGAGCAATACCCATCCACTTTAACACCCAGGAGGTGTCTCTTGGGCCTGACAGAAGTTTTGAAACGACACCCCAGAGTCAGAAGACTGTGGTGCCCCAAAAACTCTTCATAATTAGACTGTTGGGACTGAATCAGAGATAATAATAGGGGCCCCGGGTATGGTCTGCAGGGAATGGTGTCAGGGCACTCCCTAAACCTCTCAGTGGGCAGAGTTCTCCAATAGCTGAGAACAAAAAGGTAGGAAGCCCAGAGTGGACTTTAAGGTCCAAGTGGACATAGCCATACCCAATGGAGCTGAGGAAGACCCTCATGATGACTCCACTACAACAGGAGTCCCTGGTTCTAGATTACAGTCGCCAGTTCTTTCTGGAGATCCCCGGTAAACTGCCCCAGAACCACTAGGGAAGTATGGGCCGAGGCCACCTGGACACTGAAAATCTCACAGTGTGCAGTAAAATCAGAGGGAATAATTTCAGTCCAGGAGAGGAGCCGGTAGTGGTGGTGCGTCCATAAGGACGCACGGGCGCCGCCCCCTCTCTCCTGCCACCTCCTCTATCACCAATAGATAGATTCATACATTGCATGAATCTATCCATGGCCGCTGCTGCCACCCCCTAGTCAGGTGCCCCGCCCCTTTTGTGGCCCAGTGCATCTGAATTACAGCCATAGGCTCTAAAGCCTCGTACACACGGTCGGACTTCCATCGGACTTTTCCGTGGATTTTTGTCCGAACGGAGTTGGTCGGGAACACCCATAGCATACACACTACAGGACTTTTCTGCAAACTTTCCCAAAACTTTTTGCAACATCACGTGGTTTTTCTGCTCTTTACCGCCACCCTTTGGTCAACTTCTGCTATTGTTGGTTGATTTTAACATTAGTTGTTTTGTCCATCGGACAAAAGTCCGATGGTTTTCTGTACACACGGTCGGACTTTGCTTCATCTGACTTTTGTTGGGCAAACGTTTGTCCGTTTGCAGACCCAACTTTTGTCCGATGAAATCCAAAAGCAAACGAAAAAAGTTTGTCCGATGGAGCGTACACACGGTCGGATTGTTGGTCCAACTTGCTCAAAATGAAGTTTGTTGGGCAAAAGTCAGACCGTGTGTACGGGGCTTAAGAAGCGTCAAAAAAGGTAAACAGCGAGCGCCATGCTTGGCGCTCGCAGTTCACCCAGCTGTGTTAGAAAGGTGAATTAATATTCGCTTTCCTAACACTGAGACGGCTCTCCGCCAATCAGGTGCTCGGGTCTGTTACCCGTCACCTGATTGGCTGAAATGACAGGCGCTGTGATTGGATGTCTATCAGGCGTCCAATCATAGGAGGGGACGGGAGGAAAGGACGGGAGAAGAAGACATCGAGGACATCGCTCGCCGCCCACCGCCGTCATCCCGCGTCACCACAGTGGCAGCATTTGATGGGCACAGTGGGAGCATTTGATGGGCACAGTGGCTGCGTTTGATGGGCACAGTGGCGGCATTTGATGGGCACCGTGGCTGTGTTTGATGGGCACAGTGGCTGCGTTTGATGGGCCCAGTGGCGGCAATTGATGTGCACAGTGGCTACGTTTTATGGGCACAGTGGAGGCATTTGATGGGCACTGCGGCAGCGTTTGATGGGCACATCACATTTAATGGGTACAGTGGCAGTGTTTGATGGGCACAGTGGATGCGTTTGATGGGCACAGTGGTGGCAATTGATGGGCACAGTGGCTGCATTTGATGACACAGTGGCTGCGTTTGATGGCACAGTGGCGGCAATTGAAGGGCACAGTGGCTGCGTTTGGGCACAGTGGCTGCGTTTGATGGCACAGTGGCTGCGTTTGATAGCACAGTGGCTGCGTTTGATAGCACAGTGGCTGCGTTTGATAGCACAGTGGCTGCGCTTGATAGCACAGTGGCTGCGTTTGATCGGCACAGTGGCTGCATGTGATGGCACAGTGGCTGCGTTTGATGGGCACAGTGGCTCCGTTTGATGGCACAGTGGCTGCGTTTGATGGGCACAGTGGCTGTGTTTGATGGGCACAGTGGCTGCGCTTGATAGCACAGTGGCTGCATTTGATGGGCACAGTGGCTGCATTTGATGGGCACAGTGGCTGCGCTTGATAGCACAGTGGCTGCATTTGATGGGCACAGTGGCTGCGTTTGATGGGCACAGTGGCTGCGCTTGATAGCACAGTGGCTGCATTTGATGGGCACAGTGGCTGCGTTTGATGGGCACAGTGGCTGCGCTTGATAGCACAGTGGCTGCATTTGATGGCACAGTGGCTGCATTTGATGGGCACAGTGGGTACGTTTGATGGCACAGTGAGGCTGCAATTGATGGGGTTTTTTTCAGAATTTTTCAGTTTGTTTGTGCCCCCCCCCCCCAAAAAGAATTAGAGCACCAACCACCACTGGGAGCCGGTGCACCTGGGCAAGGGAAGCTGGAGGTGAGATTTGAAGAGTATGAATGGCGGTGGAAGTTGTCCATCAATGATGTAAAACATTTCAGGCGATATATAGAAACGCAGAACAGAAAATAGGAAATCAGTGATATGAGCGGTTATGGATGGAGCGGCTCCCAGGACTCCTCCGCGCAATTCTTTCCAGGCGGCTGCGGTGGGTCTCCCGCTATTAGCGGCGGTCAGGGGACTCATTCATCCCCCCATAGCAGGTAATTGTTTTGCTAATGATAATGAAATCAGTGTTACCATAGAAACAATGGAAGACCTTCATTAATTTCACTCATTTCATCGCCTTCATCTAAACTGTTACAATGTAATTACTGAGACCGACAATCCGACCCCCTGAGAGTGCAGATATCGAGAATCCTTCATCCAACGTATACCGAGAATCACACAGGACTACCGAGAATTACACCCAGAGAAGTAGTACTGTGCAGAGTCCATACATACAGAATAAGAACAGATACCGAGAATTACACCCGACATACAGGACAAGAGAAGTAGTACTGTGCAGAGTCCATACATACAGAATAAGAACAGATACTGAGAATTACACCCGACATACAGGACATGAGAAGTAGTACTGTGCAGAGTCCATACATACAGAATAAGAACAGATACTGAGAATTACACCCGACATACAGGACAGGGGAAGTAGTACTGTGCAGAGTCCATACATACAGAATAAGAACAGATACTGAGAATTACACCCGACATACAGGACATGAGAAGTAGTACTGTGCAGAGTCCATACATACAGAATAAGAACAGATACTGAGAATTACACCCGACATACAGGACATGAGAAGTAGTACTGTGCAGAGTCCATACATACAGAATAAGAACAGATACTGAGAATTACACCCGACATACAGGACAGGGGAAGTAGTACTGTGCAGAGTCCATACATACAGAATAAGAACAGATACCGAGAATTACACCTGACATACAGGACATGAGAAGTAGTACTGTGCAGGGTCCATACATACAGAATAAGAACAGATACTGAGAATTACACCCGACATACAGGACATGAGAAGTAGTACTGTGCAGAGTCCATACATACAGAATAAGAACAGATACTGAGAATTACACCCGACATACAGGACAGGGGAAGTAGTACTGTGCAGAGTCCATACATACAGAATAAGAACAGATACTGAGAATTACACCCGACATACAGGACATGAGAAGTAGTACTGTGCAGAGTCCATACATACAGAATAAGAACAGATACTGAGAATTACACCCGACATACAGGACATGAGAAGTAGTACTGTGCAGAGTCCATACATACAGAATAAGAACAGATACTGAGAATTACACCCGACATACAGGACAGGGGAAGTAGTACTGTGCAGAGTCCATACATACAGAATAAGAACAGATACCGAGAATTACACCTGACATACAGGACATGAGAAGTAGTACTGTGCAGGGTCCATACATACAGAATAAGAAGAGATACTGAGAATTACACCCGACATACAGGACAAGAGAAGTAGTACTGTGCAGAGTCCATACATACAGAATAAGAACAGATACTGAGAATTACACCCGACATACAGGACATGAGAAGTAGTACTGTGCAGAGTCCATACATACAGAATAAGAACAGATACTGAGAATTACACCCGACATACAGGACAAGAGAAGTAGTACTGTGCAGAGTCCATACATACAGAATAAGAACAGATACCGAGAATTACACCTGACATACAGGACATGAGAAGTAGTACTGTGCAGAGTCCATACATACAGAATAAGAAGAGATACCGAGAATTACACCCGACATACAGGACAGGAGAAGTAGTACTGTGCAGAGTCCATACATACAGAATAAGAAGAGATACCGAGAATTACACCCGACATACAGGACAGGACAGGAGAAGTGGTACTGTGCAGAGTCCATACATACAGAATAAGGACAGATACTGAGAATTACACCCGACATACAGGACAGGAGAAGTAGTACTGTGCAGAGTCCATACATACAGAATAAGAACAGATACCGAGAATTACACCCGACATACAGGACAAGAGAAGTGGTACTGTGCAGAGGCCATACATACAGAATAAGAAGAGATACCAAGAATTACACCCGACATACAGGACAAGAGAAGTAGTACTGTGCAGAGTCCATACATACAAAATAAGAACAGATACCGAGAATTACACCCGACATACAGGACAAGAGAAGTGGTACTGTGCAGAGTCCATACATACAGAATAAGAACAGATACCGAGAATTACACCCGACATACAGGACAAGAGAAGTAGTACTGTGCAGAGTCCATACATACAGAATAAGAAGAGATACCGAGAATTACACCCGACATACAGGACAAGAGAAGTAGTACTGTGCAGGGTACATACATACAAAATAAGAACAGATACCGAGAATTACACCCGACATACAGGACAAGAGAAGTAGTACTGTGCAGAGTCCATACATACAGAATAAGAACAGATACAGAGAATTACACCCGACATACAGGACAAGGGAAGTAGTACTGTGCAGAGTCCATACATACAGAATAAGAAGAGATTCCGAGAATTACACCCGACATACAGGACAAGAGAAGTAGTACTGTGCAGAGTCCATACATACAGAATAAGAAGAGATACCGAGAATTACACCCGACATACAGGACAGGAGAAGTAGTACTGTGCAGAGTCCATACATACAGAATAAGAAGAGATACCGAGAATTACACCCGACATACAGGACAGGAGAAGTAGTACTGTGCAGAGTCCATACATACAGAATAAGAACAGATACCAAGAATTACACCCGACATACAGGACAAGAGAAGTAGTACTGTGCAGAGGGTGTGGCTGCTTGTGCAGCAGCTGAAGCCTGTGTGGTGCTGAGCTGCTCTGATGTCTGGAACAAGCCCAGGGTTGGGCTCCCCTGGGCTGGGATCTCTCCCAGGAGAGTCCCAGGCTTTTGGGCCTACACAAGGACTGTCAGGTGAAGCTGTGGTTGGTGGTGAGGATGGAGGACAGAGCTCTGGGAATGGAAAGACACTTGCAGAGACTGTAAGTAGACATGGAAATGTTTGTGTGAAAAGTACCGATAATACAGATAAGAGGAAGTCTGGTAATGTTGTTCTCAGTCCAGCCAGCCATTGCAGGCCCAGCACAGCTCAGTCAGTACAGCGACATGTTATTGTACAGCACAGTCCAAGCTCTGGAAAGGCAACCCAATCCAGCCAGTCATTACAGACAAGGCAAACCCCGCAGAGTGGGGCTCATTCAGTCCAGCAACATACCAATGTCACCCAGTCTAGTCCAGTTTCTGGAAGCATGATCCAGGACAGTCAGCCATTACAACCACAGCAAGCTCAGCAGAGTGGAGCAGAGACATTGGTTTCTCCCAGTACTCCTCGCAAAAATTCCAGAACTTCCTTAGAACAGAAAACAATTAAAGAGAACTTACAGCAGAGTGTAATGGTGGGCAGCAGCCAGAGACGTTCATCGCGCTCTAAGCCGCAGCAGAATAAAGAGGAGGGTGGTAATAATTTTCCACAATCTGCCCCAGTGAAACCATCTACACCCAGTAGAAACCCTCAGCCCAGTACCAGTAATGGGAAGGTGGATCAAGATTTCAAGCGTCCTGCAGCTGCAAAGAAGAAAAAGTTAAAGCCTGAACCTGCGCTGCACCTGGCTGATAAAATTCCTTCCCTGGTAAAGCAAATAGAGTCCCTGAGAAAAGCCAAGACTAGGATCCAGAAGCAGATTGACTCTGTCTATAGACTTAAAGCTGCCAACCCCAGGAGGGAAACGTTATATGACAGCAAATTGAACTCCCTGGGCATTGAACTGGCCGGTGTATCAAAGGACATTGATGCTACTTTGGAAGAACTGGGACCAGTGGGGGAGGTGTACCGCAATCGTGACCGATTTGAGGCGGCATCGAGTGTGAGGATTGAATCCTCTACAGAGTCAGACTCTGGGGAACCAGTCCAGCGCACCCTGCCACCAAAGGTGTCTCCTGAAGGGAAGACTGTGCAGCCTCTGGAGGACAGTGAGGAGTAACACCAGGTTGGGGCAGATTTTCCAGTTCTGGGGGATAGTGGGAGCTTCAGTTCAACCCAGCAGACATTCACAGTACAGGAGACTCAGAGGAGTGACATGGTGGACTCCCAGCACATTGATTGTGAGAACAGTGCTGCTGCCACCAGTACTCATGGTGGGAGCCATGCTGAGGGGACTGGTGTTCATGGTGGGATCCATGCTGGGGAGACTGGTGTTCATGGTGGGATCCATGCTGGGGGGACTGGTGCTCATGGTGGGATCCATGCTGGGGGGACTGGTGCTCATGGTGGGATCCATGCTGGGGGTGCTGGTGTTCATGGTGGGATCCATGCTGGGGGGACTGGTGCTCATGGTGGGATCCATGCTGGGGGGACTGGTGCTCATGGTGGGATCAATGCTGGGGGGACTGGTGCTCATGGTGGGATCCATGCTGGGGGGACTGGTGCTCATGGTGGGATCCATGCTGGGGGGGCTGGTGTTCATGGTGGGATCCATGCTGGGGGGACTGGTGCTCATGGTGGGATCTATGCTGGGGGGACTGGTGCTCATGGTGGGATCCATGCTGGGGGGACTGGTGCTCATGGTGGGATCCATGCTGGGGGGACTGGTGCTCATGGTGGGATCCATGCTGGGGGGACTGGTGCTCATGGTGGGATCCATGCTGGGGGGACTGGTGCTCATGGTGGGATCCATGCTGGGGGGACTGGTGCTCATGGTGGGATCCATGTTGGGGGGACTGGTGTTCATGGTGGGATCCATGTTGGGGGGACTGGTGATCATGGCGGGACTAATACTGGGGTAACTAGTAATGATGCTGCTAGTAATGACATGATGTGCAGTGATGATGTCACTAATATTGATGTGGTGAATAATGTTGATACTAATGCTGGTATATCTGAATGGGGTCATCAGCAGTCAGAGAACTCTGAGAATATAGTGATGGAGAAGTCGGCTCAGAATAACCCTCAGGACTCCCCCCCCTGTGGTGGACCCACCACCTGCTCCACAGGGAAATGCTGGTCCATCTGGTCATGTCCCTCCTCGGAATGCCTGGAGCCGCGGGTCCCCTTCGTTTTCTTCCAGTAACAATTATACTGGTCAGGCCTTTAAGAGGAGGAATGTGGTCAGATTTAAGCATAGGGGTTCCAGAGAGGAGCTCCCTGATCGGAGGTTTGTAGTAAGGGAGTTGCTGTGTCAGCAGATGGGGTTTGCGCCTGCAGACATACTGGCAGTCATCAATCTCCCTGACAGACAAGGTTATGATGTCAGCTTTAAGCTCATGTCTGACTTAGACAAATTTTGGGCCAGCTTCAGTGGGTTGCGGGACAAAGAGGGTTGGAGGAATTTCATCTTTATTCCCATCTCCAAACCTGACACGGCAAATGTTAGCATAATTTTCTGGAATGAGTCTGTGCCCCCCCAACCAGGATGAGTCTGTGCCCCCCCAACCAGGATGAGTCTGTGCCCCCCCCAGGATGAGTCTGTGCCCCCCCCAGGATGAGTCTGTGCCCCCCCAGGATGAGTCTGGGCCCCCCCAGGATGAGTCTGTGCCCCCCCGAGTCTGTGCCCCCCCCTGGATGAGTCTGTGCCCCCCCGAGTCTGTGCCCCCCCCCAGGATGAGTCTGTGCCCCCCCAGGATATTGTCATCTGGCTTAGAAGACATTGTGAGATGGTTTCTGAGTTGACAAAAACTAAAGACAGTGATGAGATCTGGACGGGGGGTTGGAGGGTTCTTGTCAAGTTGAGGCAAACTAACAATGTCTCCCATCACCTGCCAAACTCCTTTTTCATTGGGCGGGAGAGAGGAGTTTGCTTCTATGCAGGTCAGCCCAGGTTATGCTTCAAATGTGGGAAATCTGGCCATGTGGCGAGCGTTTGCTCCATCTTGAAGTGTAATCTCTGTGGGGGGGTCGGCCACATCAGTTCTACCTGCGAGACGGTTAAGTGCAATCTATGTGGAAGGTTTGGCCATTTCCACAGGGATTGCCCGGAGGCCTTCCATAATATGAATGGGGATTCTGCAGACAGTGAATTGTTGGCTGCAGCAGATGGACTAGAGGAGGAGGCCTTAATGAATGGGGCTGCAGTGACTAGGGAGGAGGTGGGCGGAGAGGTCCAGGAGACTACCCCCGGGCGGGCGGACAGTGTTCAGCAGGCTGAGGAGCAGCCGGCCGCACACTCTTCTTCTGTTCCTGTCTCTGTGAAGATCACTGGTCAGAAGAGGAGGAATAAAAAAGACAAAACCAGCCGTAAACCCGAAAGTGACTGGACATTAGTGCAGAAGCCAGCTAAAAAAGTGAAAGGGGCACCAGAAGTGGGTACGACAGTTACTACCAATAGGTATGAAGCGTTATCAGATTCGGACGCCGACTCCTATTCTCTAGAGGCCCATGAACTGGAGCAGGAATTAAAAAGAGTGGAAAAGGAGTATGCGACTGGCTCAGAGGATGACCCGCCCACTAAAAGGCGCCCGCCCCCTGATCCTGTATCCGCAGAATCTGATATGGAAACTGGTAGTCGGCAGAGTGACTCCGATTCGGACTTATAATGATGGGGGTCTTATTTTTTCTCCTCTTTGCTGTGATGGCAGGTTTTTCTTTAAACATTGTCTCCAGTAATGTGAACAGCATTAAAAATAAGAGGACAAGGCATGCAGTTTTTGAACACCTCAGGTACCTGGATTCTGATGTCTATTTTTTACAAGAGACACATCTAACATCGGTTGGACTCATGCGGGAGGCTGAGAGGGAGTGGCACGCGGGACCCTCATTTTGGTCCTTGGCTGTGGAGTCTTATGCGGGTGTTGCCATCCTTTTTAATACTAAGGATGTGACGGTGCACAGACTCACTGAGGTGTCAATGGGAAGATGTCTTATGTTGGAAGTAACAATCCATGGCAGGAGACTCCGATTAATTAACATATATGGGCCTCAAACAATATCAGGAAGAATTGGGTTATTTAATGATGTGAAATCATATCTTTTTACATCAGTCCCTGTGGTTATGGTAGGAGACTTTAATGTCACTAGGACACTAAGTGACCGTTCTTCTGGTAGGGTGGTGGGTAGTGACTCCAAAGTCCTTAATCGTATTATTTTACAGACCGGGTTAAGTGATGTTTTTGCACAAAATGGCAGGAAGCCATGGTTCACCTTCTTTCGTGGTAATATAAAAAGCAGACTAGATATGGCACTGGTAAGTCCTATGGAATTGGTGACCAATATGAGTGAGAAGCTGGTACCTTACTCAGATCATGCGGCCCTCTACTTTTGCCTGGGAACCTGTAAGCATCCTGATATGGGCAGGGGGCTATGGAGGCTCAACTCCAATCTTTTGGAAGATGCGTCTGTTCAGCAGGGATGAGCCGAACACCCCCCTGTTCGGTTCGCACCAGAACCTGCGAACAGACAAAATGTTCGTGTAAACTTTAGAACCCTATTAAATACAATGGACTCGAACGTTCGAAATCTAAAGTGTTAATTATAAAGGCTAATATGCAAGTTATTGTCCTAAAAAGTGTTTGGGGACCCGGGTCCTGCCCCAGGGGACATGTATCAATGCAAAAAGAAGTTTTAAAAACGGCCGTTTTTTCGGGAGCAGTGATTTTAATAATGCTTAAAATGAAAAAATAAAAGTGAAATATTCCTTTAAATTTCGTACCTGGGGGGTGTGTATGATATGCATGTAAAGTGGCGCATGTTTCCTGTGCTTAGAACTGTCCCTGCAAAAAATGTCATTTTTGAAAGAAAAAAATGCATTTAAAACTGACTCGCGGCTATTAATGAATTGTCGGCTCCCGGCAATACATACAAAAGTCATTGATAAAAAAAAAAAAAAAAAAGCGTGGGGGTTCCCCAGAATTCAATTACCAGGCCCTTCAGATCTGGCATGGATTTTAAGGGGAACTCCACCCCAAGTTTAAAAAAAAAATGGCGTGGAGTCCCCCTAAAAATCCATACCAGACCCCTTATCCGAGCACGCAACCTGGCCGGCCGCAGGGGAAAAGGGGGGGACGAGAGAGCGGCCCCCCCTCCCTCCTGAACCGTACCAGGCCACATGCCCTCAACATGGGGAGGATGTCCCCATGTTGATGGGGACAAGGGCCTCATCCCCACAACCCTTGCCCGGTGGTTGTGGGGGTCTGCGGGCGGGGGGCTTATCGGAATCTGGAAGACCCCTTTAACAAAGGGGACCCCCAGATCCCGCCCCCCCTATGTGAATTGGTAAGGGGTACATTGTACCCCTACCATTTCACGAAGAAAGCGTAAAAAAATGTTTAAAAAAACACACAAACACCTTGAAAAAGTCCTTTATTTAAAAAAATAAATAAATAAACATTCCAGCGGTGAAATCCAGTGTCCCGCGGCGATCCCGATGTCCAGCGCTGTCCTTCATTGGTTGTGCCTGAGCGGACCTGATGGGGAACTCCCTCTCAGTATTTTAAATGTATAGACCCGCCCCTTCTAATGTTCCCCATCAGGTCCGCTCAGCGGGCGAGATGCAGAACATGAGAAGGGGCGGGTCTATACATGTATTACCAAAGTGAGAGCAGTTCCCCATCAGGTCCGCCCCCTCGGTATGTCGGACCCGCCTACGTCATTGGCTTGAGCGGGGAACTTCCTTCACTATGTAAATTTAAATTACACAGTGAAGGAAGTTCACCGCTCAAGCCAATGACGTAGGCGGGTCCGACATACCGAGGAGGCGGACCTGATGGGGAACTGCTCTCACTTTGGTAATACATGTATAGACCCGCCCCTTCTCATGTTCCGCATCTGGTCCGCTGAGCGGACCTGATGGGGAACTTTAGAAGGGGCGGGTCTATACATTTAAAATACTGAGAGGGAGTTCCCCATCAGGTCCGCTCAGGCACAACCAATGACGGACAGCGCTGGACATCGGGATCGCCGCGGGACACTGGATTTCACCGCTGGAATGTTTTTTTTTTTTTTTTTTTTAATAAAGGACTTTTTCAAGGTGTTTGTGTGTTTTTTTAAACATTTTTTTACGCTTTCTTCGCTTTCTTCGTGAAATGGTAATGGTTACCAATTCACATAGGGGGGGGGGGCCGTAGATCTGGGGGTCCTCTTTGTTAAAGGGGTCTTCCAGATTCTGATAAGCCCCCCGCCCGCAGACCCCCACAACCACCGGGCAAGGGTTGTGGGGATGAGGCCCTTGTCCCCATCAACATGGGGACATCCTCCCCATGTTGAGGGCATGTGGCCTGGTACGGTTCAGGAGGGAGGGGGGGCCGCTCTCTCGTCCCCCCCCTTTTCCCCTGCGGCCGGCCAGGTTACGTGCTCGGATAAGGGGTCTGGTATGGATTTTTAGGGGGACTCCACGCCATTTTTTTTTTAAATTTGGGGTGGAGTTCCCCTTAAAATCCATGCCAGATCTGAAGGGCCTGGAATGGATATTTGGGGGAACCCCACGTCAATTTTTTTTTTTTATTTGCGGCGGGGTTCCCCTTAATATCCATTCCAGACCTGAAGGGCCTGGTAATTTAATTCTGGGGAACCCCCACGCTTTTTTTTTTTATCAATGACATTTGTATGTATTGCCGGGAGCCGACAATTCATTAATAGCCGCGAGTCAGTTTTAAATGACTTTTTTTCTTTCAAAAATGACACTTTGTGCAGGGACAGTTCTAAGCACGGGAAACATGCGCCACTTCACATGCATATCAAACACACCCCCCAGGTACGAAATTTAAAGGAATATTTCACTTTTATTTTTTCATTTTAAGCATTATTAAAATCACTGCTCCCGAAAAAACGGCCGTTTTTAAAACTTCTTTTTGCATTGATACATGTGCCCTGGGGCAGGACCCGGGTCCCCAAACACTTTTTAGGACAATAACTTGCATATTAGCCTTTATAATTAGCACTTTAGATTTCTCCCATAGATTTTTCGAATTTGCCGCGAACACCCCAATTTGTTCGCTGTTCGGCGAACGGGCGAACAGGCAATGTTCGAGTCGAACATGAGTTCGACTCGAACTCGAAGCTCATCCCTACTGTTCAGCAACAAGTACAGAACCTCTTACAACATCATTCCGAGAGACTAGACTTCTATGACTGTACTGCCGATTGGTGGGAGGATGTTAAAAAGGACATCTCTTCTCTCTTGAGGAAGTTGTCGGCTAGAATGGGAAGAAGTAGATATAGTCATTATCTCAGGCTGCGGAAAGAGTTGGAACTGCTTTATTCAGGTGGGTTAGGGGCAGGGAGAAAAATTGATCAAGTAAAATCTGAGCTAAGCCAATATCAATATAGCAGATACAACTCCCTAGTATTTGAACGGGATTATGGATCCCCAGGGACACCTGATCCCTTTGAAAATTGCAGAGACAAGGTGACTAGAAAATGAATAACGGGCCTGAAGGATTCCCAGGGGATTGTGCAGGAGTCTCAGGAGGGTATTCTGGGAGTAGTAAGATCATACTATGCTGACTTGTTTCGGGAGAAGGATTTGGATAGGGAGAAGATGGCACAGTTCTTAGAGGCAGTTCCAGGTCCTGTTGTGGATGATTTGGACTTTTCTCCTTTTGACAGCAGAAATAACGGTGGAGGAAGTTAGGGAGGCTATTGACAAATTACGTCAAAAGAAGGCACCAGGACCCGATGGCATTACAGCCGAATTTTATAAGAAGTTTAAAGAGCTCCTAGCTCCGATTCTGGTGGATGTGTTTAAAAGTTGTTTGGGGAAACGCCTGATGCCTCCATCCATGAGAGTATCATCCTTAGTTCTGCTGTTCAAGGGCAGAGAACCTAATGACGTCAAGAACTGGAGGCCTATAGCCCTTTTGAATGTAGACCGTAAAATTCTGGCAAAAATATTATTTTCTAGGTTGAAGTGTTTTTCTCCAGCACTGTTGACAGACTGTCAGTATGGCACGGTAAAAGGGCGGAATATTTTTGGGGCTCTCATTTCCTTAAGGGAAGCTTTTGAGAGGTGTAAGGTTCTTAGGCACGGGAAGTATATGGTGAGTTTAGACCAAGCTAAAGCCTTTGACAGGGTTGACCATGGGTATCTGTGGGCGACTTTGTTAAAGTATGGCATCCCGAGGTTATTTGTCGATTGGCTGAGGACTTTATACTGGAAGGCTGAGAGCTTTCCACTTATCAATGGGTGGCGGGGCGGTACCTTTGGGGTTGAGGCTGGGGTGAGGCAGGGTTGCCCCTTGAGTCCCCTCTTATATGTTTTTGCCATTGATCCTTTTTTAAGATCGCTGCAGGAGTGTGGATTTCAGGGGGTACCTGTTCCCCATGCCTCGGCCCTATCCGTATTCGCTTATGCAGATGATGTCACTGTAGTGGTGTCTGCCTCCCATGAGGCCCAGTTGCTAGAAGCTTCCATTGGAGCTTACTCTGAGGCCTCTGGGTCTCTTGTCAACCTTGAGAAGAGTGAAGCTCTCTGGACACTGCAGGGTGATCCAGATTTTGATCTGCCCCAGTTTGCAATAGCTTCAAGTTGTCTTAAGATCTTAGGGGTTAAGTTTGGAAGGGAAGATAATGCCAGGCTAAATTGGGAGGAGAAATTGGATGCTGGGAATGCAAAGGTTCAGGGATGGAAGAATTGCAAGCTGACCTACAGAGAGAGGGTCACAATGTTGAAAACGTACTTAATTCCTATCTTTCTGTATGTCTCTATGGTTTTTCCGCTGCCGGAATCTTTCTCTGCAAGGCTCTTCAGTCTGTTTTTTCAGCTCTTCTGGGGTAATAGACTGAATCCAATAAAAAGAGGGGTTACTTACCTGCTGAGGAAAGAGGGGGGGCTGAATATGATAAACCCGAAGGTGTTTTTTGACTCTCTTTTCCTTAAAGTTAATTTTGGGTGCTTGGACTCCAGTGTTGGCCCTCCGTGGGTTGACAGTGTTAGGGCCTGGATATTGCCTCGTGCAGAGTCCTGGATGCGGGGCGGTTCTCTCAAGAGGAAGAGATGTACTCAGGGTTATCTCCCACCATATCTGGACTCAGCTCTGAAGTCTCTGAGGAGGTGGGGGATTGAGAAATCCTACCTTGAAAATAACTCAAGGAAATTGTTATACCAGAGGATTTGTAGGACCTTTTTCTGTTCTCCACTTGTACTCAGAGACTGCACTACGGCTCTTATGGAGGAAAGCTTAAAGTTGCTGAATAGCCCCAGATTACCCCTGAAGTTTCATGACATTGCCTGGCTGTCTCTCCATGGGAAAATGTATGTGAGGGGGAATATGAAAGGTCTGGCCGCATCTGAAAGAGTCTGCCCTTTCGGCTGTAATCAGGAGGAGTCCATGGAGCATTTCTTGGTGGATTGTTGGGGAAGCCGTGAAGTCTGGAAGGAAGTAGCTGCCGGAGTCGGGATCCAAAGGTTGGAAAACCTAAGTTGCTCAGACAGGCTTTATGGTGCCCCCCCAACAATACACAATATAGACAGAGGGACAACGTACATGATCATTACCGGAGCCAAGTACTACCAATGGCATGCGAGGACTAGAGGAGCGGAGCCAAGTACTACCAATGGCATGTGAGGACTAGAGGGGCGGAGCCAAGTACTACCAATGGCATGCGAGGACTAGAGTAGCCATACAGAATGAACAGTTTATCTCTAGGAAGATTGCAGGTTTGGTGTTATCTGACCTCCGATGGATAAAGTGTTTGGAGATGGGGAAATGTTGGAGAAGTTCAGACCTATGGGAAGGAGTCTTATTGTGATATTTTCCTATTGATGCCCCTTTTTAACTGCTAAGTTTTTGATCTAAATAACATGTCAGTAATTGTTGTATTTATGCGATTTTAAGACCGTCTGTTATTATGTATCTTGTTTTGTTTATACAAATAAAAATCTCCATACATACAGAATAAGAACAGATACCGAGAATTACACCCGGCATACAGGACAAGCTGATCAGGGTAAACTAAGGGTTAAAAAGTCTGATCAATGTTTATAAACAATGTTACTTTGTATCTCTCTATCTCCCGTCAGATCAATGTTTATAAACAATGTTACTTTGCATCTCTCTATCTCCCGTCAGATCAATGTTTATAAACAATGTTACTTTGTATCTCTCTATCTCCAGTCTGATCAATGTTTATAAACAATGTTACTTTGTATCTCTCTATCTCCTGTCTGATCAATGTTTATAAACAATGTTACTTTGTATCTCTCTATCTCCAGTCTGATCAATGTTTATAAACAATGTTACTTTGTATCTCTCTATCTCCTGTCTGATCAACACACACTGATTTCTCATGCCGACTCCTCACAGACCGCACACTGACTCCTCAATGCAGCCTCACCAATGCCCATCAATGCAGCCTCACCACCAGCTTAGACCCATTGGGGAGATTTCCCTTCACTTCCTGTCCAATAGCCAACACAGGAAGTGAAGGTAAAACCCTGCAAATTAAAGTGGTTATAAAGCCCTAAGGTTTTACACCTTATGCATTAAAATGGAGTTCCGTCCCCCCCGCAAAAAAATTAAAAGCCAGCAGCTACAAATACTGTACACACACTGTACACATACTATACACACACTGTACACACACTATACACACACTATACACACACTATACACACACTATACACACTGTACACACACTATACACATACTATACACACACTATACACACACTATACACACACTATACACACACTATACACACACTATACACACTGTACACACACTATACACATACTATACACACACTATACACACACTGTACACACACTGTACACACACTATACACACACTATACACACACTGTACACACACTATACACACACTATACACACTCTGTACACACACTGTACACACACTATACACACACTATACACACACTATACACACACTGTACACACACTGTACACATACTATACACATACTATACACACACTGTACACACACTGTACACATACTATACACACACTGTACACACACTATACACACACTGTACACACACTATACACACACTGTACACATATTGTACACATATTGTACACATACTATACACACACTATACACATACTATACACACACTATACACACACTGTACACACATACTATACACACACTGTACACATATTGTACACACACTGTACACACACTGTACACACACTGTACACACACTGTACACACACTATACACACACTATACACACACTGTACACACACTGTACACATACTGTACACATACTATACACATACTGTACACACACTGTACACACACTGTACACATACTATACACACACTGTACACACACTATACACACACTGTACACACACTGTACACACACTGTACACATATTGTACACATATTGTACACATACTGTACACACACTATACACATACTATACACACACTATACACACACTATACACATACTATACACACACTGTACACATATTGTACACACACTGTACACACACTGTACACACACTGTACACACACTGTACACATACTATACACATACTATACACACACTGTACACACACTATACACACACTATACACACACTGTACACACACTATACACATACTATACACATACTATACACACACTATACACACACTATACACACACTGTACACACATACTATACACACACTGTACACATATTGTACACATACTGTACACACACTGTACACACACTGTACACACACTGTATACACACTGTACACATACTATACACACACTGTACACACACTGTACACATACTATACACACACTATACACATACTATACACACACTATACACACACTGTACACATACTATACACACACTATACACACACTGTACACACACTATACACACACTGTACACACACTGTACACACACTATACACACACTGTACACACACTATACACACACTATACACACACTATACACACACTATACACACACTATACACACACTGTACACATACTATACACATACTATACACATACTATACACACACTATACACACACTATACACACACTATACACACACTGTACACACACTATACACATACTATACACACACTATACACACACTGTGTACACACACTATACACACACTGTACACATACTATACACATACTATACACACACTATACACACACTATACACACACTATACACACACTATACACACACTGTACACACACTATACACACACTATACACATGTAGCGGCCTCACCCTCTCTCCATCTTTATCGGTTACACACCAACTCATGTCTAGGGGTTCCTGGGTTGTGAGAGTGAGATGCGCCACGGCCCATGTCCTCCCCATTGTAGTAGGGAGGTGAAGGCCACTTCCTGATGTTTCCTCGGGCCGGTGTGTTCTGTGAATGCACTGAGTCTGTAATTGCAAGCTCACCAGCCTCCCCTTTGCTTCCAGTAACTGGAGTTCACACACCGGAGAAAGGTCCAACACTTGTTTATTTGGCACTCCAATACGCAAAGCACGATAAACAGTTCTTTTAACAGCAGACTGGTTGGGACCTATAACCTTGCCAACGGTGGGGCGAGCAGATCAAGGCACTTCCTAACGTTTCAGTTCTATGCCACTGTACTATGACCAGCGGCGCCTAAGCCAATCCGGCTGTTACAGAACAGGAAGGATGGGGTCTCTTCCAGCAACCCCTATGAACAGCAATGGAGCCCTCTTCGATACGCTGTGGCCCCTATCAGGGGGATGTGTCCTCCCAAGAGAGTTCCCAGAGGCCCACTGTCACCGGGTTGGTGCTGCTCCGGGTCTCCAGTGGGTAACCTCCCCGGCCTCCTCACCTCAGGTACGAGTCCCTCCGCTCAGGGACCCTCGGACAGTCCACCCTAGCGGGACCCAGTCGAAGGTACTGGGCCCCAGGCCTCCTAGATAGTACCTCACCCCAGGCTAAAGGTGCCTGGGATGGACGCCAACATGACTCCGGACCAGGCCATGGGCACCTGGACCAGACTCCTGGATCTCCCGCACCCAGGCCTAAGGGCCCTGGGTGCGGACCGCAACCCTCCTCCTCCGAGGACCTCCTTCTCCGCAAGACCTCGTGGTCAGGGCGTCTCCCCCTTTTATCTCCTCCGATCAACGGCCCGGCGGGTTCCCCGCCCCAGCCATACCATCTCCAGGAAGGGACAAAACAGGGAGCACTGCGAAGATGATTCTACCTGAAGCCTGTGGGTACCTCGCCACCCACAGGCAAAGGAGAATATTACATCCTCCAATCCTCCACGAAACAAAAAGGGGTCTGAATCCTAACACAATTATACACCTGGGTCACACTATTGCCCAGGTGTATCCCATCAATTTGAGGACCCCGCTACACACACACTATACACATACTATACACACACTGTACACACACTATACACACACTGTACACACACTGTACACATACTATACACACACTATACACACACTATACACACACTATACACACACTGTACACATACTATACACACACTATACACACACTATACACACACTGTACACACACTATACACACACTGTACACACACTGTACACATACTATACACACACTATACACACACTATACACACACTATACACACACTGTACACATACTATACACACACTATACACACACTATACACACACTGTACACACACTATACACACACTGTACACACACTATACACACACTATACACACACTATACACACACTATACACACACTGTACACATACTATACACACACTATACACACACTATACACACACTGTACACACACTATACACACACTGTACACACACTATACACACACTGTACACACACTGTACACACACTGTACACACACTATACACATACTATACACACACTGTACACACACTGTACACACACTATACACACACTGTACACACACTATACACACACTATACACACACTGTACACACACTATACACACACTGTACACACACTATACACACACTATACACACACTGTACACATACTATACACACACTATACACACACTATACACACACTGTACACACACTATACACACACTGTACACATACTATACACACACTGTACACACACTATACACACACTATACACACACTATACACACACTATACACACACTATACACACACTGTACACATACTATACACACACTGTACACATACTATACACACACTGTACACACTCTATACACACACTATACACACACTATACACACACTGTACACACACTATACACACACTATACACACACTATACACACACTATACACACACTGTACACATACTATACACACACTGTACACATACTATACACACACTGTACACATACTATACACACACTGTACACACACTATACACACACTGTACACACACTATACACACTCTGTACACATACTATACACACACTGTACACACACTATACACACACTGTACACACACTATACACACACTATACACACACTATACACACACTATACACACACTGTACACATACTATACACACACTGTACACACACTATACACACACTATACACACACTGTACACACACTGTACACACACTGTACACACACTATACACACACTATACACACTCTGTACACATACTATACACATACTGTACACACACTGTACACATACTATACACACACTATACACACACTATACACACTCTGTACACATACTATACACACACTGTACACACACTATACACACACTATACACACACTGTACACACACTGTACACACACTATACACACACTATACACACACTATACACACACTATACACACACTGTACACACACTATACACACACTGTACACATACTATACACACACTGTACACATACTATACACACACTGTACACACACTGTACACACACTGTACACACTCTGTACACACACTGTACACACACTGTACACATACTGTAGCTGTGTACTTTTAATATTAGCACACTTACCTGTACTGGAATCCAGCGATGTCGGCACCGTAGCCAATGTTTCCATCAGCTCTCTGGTGCAGTCGCCGCGATTGCCTGTAAGGGAAACCAGCAGTGAAGCCTTGCGGATTCACAGCCAGTTCCCTACTGCGCATGCACGAAGCGTGCTGCGTTTCTGAATGGCACAGCGCCGGGGGGAGGAGGAAGGGGGCCGAGGTCACTACGGCGAGATCTCTCGGAAGTGGGGAAGGGTACCTGTCAAAAAAAAAGGTGACCCCCCCCCCCCCAAAAGGTGGCAAATGCGGCACCGGAGGGGGTAAGAGGCAGATAGGGGGAGCTTCTACTTTTGGGTTGAACTCCCCTTCAAGATTAAAAACCTTCATTGCTGCCCTCAGAGCCCCCCCCCCCCGATCCGATCCAGTGATGTGCACGAGCGCAATGGCTCCAACCACTGTCTCTCTCCTCATCAGACAGATTGATAGCAGCAGGAGCCATTGGCTCCCACAGCTGAAAATCAAAACCAGCGACACAGGAGCTTGGGGGGGCAGGGCCGAGTCCGACTGCTTGTAACAAAGGGACGCAGCAGCGGGGACTCGGGAGTGAGCCTGCATGGGTGCCCCCAGAAGAAGAGGATCGGGGGGCTGCTCTGTGCAAAACAATGACACTCCTCTTTTTCATTTTTCTCTTAGTATATATCTGTATATATGCAGTACCTGCAGGAGTGACGTCATCGCGGCTCCGGCCAATTACAGCGCCCACGATACCCGGGAGACATGTTGCCGTGCAGAACAGTGTGCCGGGACCGCTGCGGGGGCTTCGATCTAAGGTGAGTATATCATAATGAGCTAGTATGCTGTGCACACTACTAGGGATGAGCCGAACGCCCCCCGGTTCGGTTCGCACCAGAACATGCGAACAGGCAAAAAATTTGTTCGAACATCGTTAAAGTCTATGGGACACGAACGTGAAAAATCAAAAGTGATAATTTTAAAGATTAATATGCAAGTTATTGTCATAAAAAGTATTTGGGGACCCGGGTCCTGCCCCAGGGGACATGTATCAATATGGTAGGAATATTAAGGGAAACCCCGTGACGCGCCAGAGGGGGCGGGGTCACCCGTGACACCACGGGGAAGCCGCCGGAAACCACCGTTACGTCAGAACGGGGCGGGGTCACTCTTCATGTCACGGGTGGCCCCACCCTCGGGTGTAAAAGAAATGTCACACGGTTCACGGGAGCCTTCTATGGAGGAGGCTGTATAGTTCATAGCGGCGATAGCGGCGGGTAGCGCGGGTTCTGGGTCGTGGGAAGGATGTACATCGCTGGAATTTATTTTTTTATTTTTTATTAAAGGACTTTTCCCAAGCTGTGTTTTTTTAGCTTTTTTGACACTTTTTTTTGTGAAATGGTAGAGGTACAATGTACCCCGTTACCAATTCACATAGGGGGGGGCCGGAATCTGGGGGTCCCCTTTGTTAAAGGGGGCTTCCAGATTACGATAAGCCCCCCGCCCGCAGACCCCCACAACCACCGGGCAAGGGTTGTGGGGATGAGGCCCTTGTCCCCATCAACATGGGGACATGGTGCTTTGAGGGGTCACAGACCCCCAAAGCATCCTCCCCATGTTGAGGGCATGTGGCCTGGTACGGTTCAGGAGGGGGGGGGGGCGCTCTCTCGTCCCTCCCTCTTTTCCTGCGGCCTGCCAGGTTGCGTGCTCGGATAAGGGTCTGGTATGGATTTTTGGGGGAATCCCACGCCATTTTTTTTTATTTTGGCACGGAGTTCCCCTTAAAATCCATACCAGACCTAAAGATCTGGTATGGATTTTTTGGGGGAACCCTAGGCAATTTTTTTAAAAGTACGCGGGGTTCCCCTTAATATCCATACCAGACCTGAAGGGCCTGATATGGAATTTGGGGGGACCCCCACGCATTTTTTTTAAAAAAATTTTGGTTCCCTGCACAAAATGTCATTTTTGAAGGAAAAAAAAGTCATTTAAAACTACTCGTGGCTATTAATGAATTGTCAGGTCCTGGCAATACAGATAAAAGTCATTGAAAAAATGGCAGGGGTTCCCCTTAATATTCATACCAGACCCAAAGGGCCTGGTAATGGACTGGGGGGGGGACCCCTGTCATTTTTTTCAATGACTTTTCTCTGTATTGCCAGGACCTGACAATTCATTAATAGCCACGAGTAGTTTTAAATGACTTTTTTTCCTTTAGAAATGACACTTTGTGCAGGGACAGTTCTAAGCACGGGAAACATGCGCTACTTTACAGGCATATCATACACACCCCCCAGGTACGTAATTTAAAGGAATATTTCACTTTTATTGTTTCACTTTAAGCATTATTAAAATCACTACTCCCGAAAAAACACAGTTTTTAAAACTTTTTTTTGCATTGATACATGTCCCCTGGGGCAGGACCCGGGTCCCCAAACACTTTTTTATGACAATAACTTGCATAATAACCTTTATAACACTTTTGATTTCTCCCATAGACTTTTACAGGGTGTTCCGAGGCTTTTTGAATTTTCCGCGAACACCCCAAATTGTTCGCTGTTCGCCGAACGGGCGAACAGCCAATGTTCGAGTCGAACATAAAGCTCATCCCTACACACTACACATTATGCCTTTTGTCTTGCCTTTTTTTTTTTTTGTGGGTTTACAAACACTTTAAATGTGTGCAACTTCTTCTTATAATGGAACTTCTGTTTCTAATGTAAATTTAAAGGGGTTGTAAAGGTTTTGCATTCTATGCATTAAGGTGAAAAAACATCTGAGCATTAGCGCCCCCCCCAAACCCCCGTTTACTTACCTGACCCCCTCGAAAGTCCCACGCCGTGAACGCGCAGGCTTCTCGGTCGGCTTCTCGGCGCATTCATTGGTTGATTAAAAACAGCGCAGCCATTGGCTCGCGCTGCTGTCAATCATATCCAATGACGCGGGGGGCGGGGCCAAGTGATACGGTGAGTGGCTATTGTGGCCGGCTGTATCACGGGAGCGCGCCCGCAAGAACTTCTCACCATGCGAGCTCGCATGAAGGTGCGGAGTTCTTGTGGGGGGGGAGCCGAGACAGCCGCCGAGGGACCCCAGAAGACCAGGTTCGGGGCCACTCTGTGCAAAACAAGCTGCACAGTGGAGGTAAGTATAACATGTTTGTTAGTTAAAAAAAATAAAAATAAATTCTCTTTAGTGTTCCTTTAAGCTCTGTGTTTTTTTGTTTTCTATACAGTAAAACCTTGGATTGCGAGTATATTTCGTTCTGAAAACATGCTTGTAATCCAAAGCACTTGTATATCAAAACAAATTTCCCCATAAGAAATACTGGAAACTCAGATGATTGGTTCAACAACCATTTATTCATAAGTCCTTCAGTTTGTAGTCCATATAAAAAGATTATAGCAATGTGATTGGTTGTGTAACCATAAAATGTCCATCCACAAATGGAAGCCTCCACAAGGGGATTAGAAGCAAAATCCAGCAGGAGCTACAGAGTATCAAAGAGAAGAGAGGCGCCTCTAAGTGTAGCAATATGTTGCTAAATGTTGTACTGTCATTAAATGTAACCATATTGCTACACTTACTGTAGAGTCTCCTCTCTTCTCTTTTATACTCACGTGACGCTACTCTTATATTGAGTCAAAATGTATATGTTGCTTGTCTTGCAAAACGCTCTCAAACCAAGGTTTTAGGCCCCTTTCATCCGTCTACGGGCTCCGCTTTGCTCAGCGGGGATCGCTCCATTGATCCCCGCTGAGCCGGCGGATGACTGGGCAGTCCCCGCACACTGTGCAGGGACTGCCCTGTCAGAGCGCCGCTCTCCCCTATGGGGGGATCGGATGACGACGGACCGTAGAGTCCGTCGTCATCCGATCAGATCCGCAGACGGATGGATAAATAGGGTTTTCCTCCGTCACACTTTGGCGGATCGGAGCGGGTCGGATGTCAGCGGACATGTCACCGCTGACATCCGTGGCTCCATAGGGCTACATGGAGCGTCCGTTCAGGTCCGCCTAAAAATCTGGCAGGCGGATTGGAACGACCAGTCCGTGTGAAAGGGGCCTAACTGTATTTGAAAACCTTAACCACTTCACCCCCGGAAGAATTCACCCCCTTCCTGACCAGAGCACTTTTTGCGATTTGGCACTGCGTCGCTTTTAACTGACAATTGCGCGGTCGTGCGACGTGGCTCCCAAACAAAATTGACATCCTTTTTTTCCCACAAATAGAGATTTCTTTTGGTGGTATTTGATCACCTCTGCGGTTTTTATTTTTCTTTTGCGCTATAAACAAAAATAGAGCGACAATTTTTTAAAAAAAGCAATATTTTTTTACTTTTTGCTATAATAAATATCCCCCAAAAAATATAAAAAAACATTTTTTTTTCCCTCAGTTTGGGCCGATACGTACTCTTCTACATATTTTTGGTAAAAAAAATCGCAATAAGCGTTTATTGATTGGTTTGCGCAAAAGTTATAGCAGAGGAGAACCTGGGGGGGGGGGGGTTGCTGCCGCCGCGCAAATTGGGAGGCGGGGGCTGCCGCGAATTGAGAAGCGGGGGGTGCTGCAGCCGCAAATTGCTAAGGTTGGGGGGGCTTTGGGTGCTGACGAACAAAAAAAAAAAAGGGGGTTGCCATCCAGGGCCCTGGGGACCTCCGGGCCTCTGGGGACCTCTGGGCCCCTTACAAAAAAAAATAGAAAATTATAAAAAAAAAAAAAATAACAAAAATATGTTTATAAAAAAAAAAAGTGGGGACCTCCGGGCCCCTTACAAAAAGTAATAATAATAAATAAATGAAAAATAAATAAAAAATAAATAAATAATAAAAAAAATATTGTAAAAAAAAAAAAAAGGGGTTGCCATCTGGGGCCCTGGGGACCTCCGGGGACCTCTGGGCCCCTTACAAAAAAAAAAATAAAAAAAAATCTAAATCACTTTTGATTTCTCATGTTCGTGTCCCATGGACTTTAGTGATGGTCGAACGTTCGCGTGAATTTTCGGTCCATTCTCAGGTTCTGGATGCGAACCGAACCGGGGGGTGATCGGCTCATCCCTAAAGAGGACACAGGAGACGCTGCCAGCTGCCAATTGCAGCCTGATCCCCTGCCTGATGTGCCTTCTGATCCCCGATGCTGTGTGCCGGCCGATCCCAGATGCTGTGTGCCGGCCGATCCCAGATGCTGTGTGCCGGCCGATCCCAGATGCTGTGTGCCGGCCGATCCCAGATGCTGTGTGTGCGCCGATCTCCGATGCTGTGTGTCGGCCGATCCCAGATGCTGTGTGCCGGCCGATCCCCGATGCTGTGTGCCGGCCGATCCCCGATGCTGTGTGCCGGCCGATCCCCGATGCTGTGTGCCGGCCGATCCCCGATGCTGTGTGCCGGCCGATCCCCGATGCTGTGTGCCGGCCGATCCCCGATGCTGTGTGCCGGCCGATCCCCGATGCTGTGTGCCGGCCGATCCCCGATGCTGTGTGCCGGCCGATCCCCGATGCTGTGTGCCGGCCGATCCCCGATGCTGTGTGCCGGCCGATCCCCGATGCTGTGTGCCGGCCGATCCCCGATGCTGTGTGCCGGCCGATCCCCGATGCTGTGTGCCGGCGATCCCCGATGCTGTGTGCCGGCCGATCCCAGATGCTGTGTGCCGGCCGATCCCAGATGCTGTGTGCCGGCCGATCCCAGATGCTGTGTGCGCCGATCCCCGATGCTGTGTGCGCCGATCCCCGATGCTGTGTGCGCCGATCCCCGATGCTGTGTGCCGGCCGATCCCCGATGCTGTGTGTCCGCCGATCCCAGATGCTGTGTGCCGGCCGATCCCCGATGCTGTGTGCGCTCTGATCCCCGATGCTGAGTGTCCGCCGATCCCCAATGCTGCGTGCCCGCCGATCCCCGATGCTGTGTGCGCCGATCCCCGATGCTGTGTGCGCTCTGATCCCCGATGCTGTGTGTCCGCCGATCCCCGATGCTGTGTGCGCTCTGATCCCCGATGCTGTGTGTCCGCCGATCCCCAATGCTGCGTGTCCGCCGATCCCCAATGCTGCGTGCCCGCCGATCCCCAATGCTGCGTGCCGGCCGATCCCCGATGCTGTGTGCCGGCGATCCCCGATGCTGTGTGTCCGCCGATCCCCGATGCTGTGTGCCGGCCGATCCCCGATGCTGTGTGCCGGCCGATCCCCGATGCTGTGTGCCGGCCGATCCCCGATGCTGTGTGCCGGCCGATCCAGATGCTGTGTGCCGGCCGATCCCCGATGCTGTGTGCCGGCCGATCCCCGATGCTGTGTGTCCGCCGATCCCCGATGCTGCGTGCCCGCCGATCCCCGATGCTGTGTGCGCCGATCCCCGATGCTGTGTGCGCTCTGATCCCCGATGCTGTGTGCCGGCCGATCCCCGATGCTGTGTGCGCTCTGATCCCCGATGCTGTGTGCCGGCCGATCCCCGATGCTGTGTGCCGGCCGATCCCAGATGCTGTGTGTCCGCCGATCCCCAATGCTGCGTGCCCGCCGATCCCCAATGCTGCGTGCCGGCCGATCCCCGATGCTGTGTGCCGGCGATCCCCGATGCTGTGTGTCCGCCGATCCCCGATGCTGTGTGCCGGCCGATCCCAGATGCTGTGTGCCGGCCGATCCCAGATGCTGTGTGTTGGCCGATCCCCGATGCTGTGTGTCGGCCGATCCCAGATGCTGTGTGCCGGCCGATCCCAGATGCTGTGTGCCGGCCGATCCCAGATGCTGTGTGCCGGCCGATCCCAGATGCTGTGTGCCGGCCGATCCCAGATGCTGTGTGTTGGCCGATCCCCGATGCTGTGTGTCGGCCGATCCCAGATGCTGTGTGCCGGCCGATCCCAGATGCTGTGTGCCGGCCGATCCCAGATGCTGTGTGTCGGCCGATCCCCGATGCTGTGTGTCGGCCGATCCCAGATGCTGTGTGCCGGCCGATCCCAGATGCTGTGTGCCGGCCGATCCCCGATGCTGTGTGCCGGCCGATCCCAGATGCTGTGTGCCGGCCGATCCCAGATGCTGTGTGCCGGCCGATCCCAGATGCTGTGTGCCGGCCGATCCCAGATGCTGTGTGCCGGCCGATCCCAGATGCTGTGTGCCGGCCGATCCCAGATGCTGTGTGCCGGCCGATCCCCGATGCTGTGTGCCGGCCGATCCCCGATGCTGTGTGCCGGCCGATCCCAGATGCTGTGTGCCGGCCGATCCCCGATGCTGTGTGCCGGCCGATCCCCGATGCTGTGTGCCGGCCGATCCCCGATGCTGTGTGCCGGCCGATCCCAGATGCTGTGTGCCGGCCGATCCCAGATGCTGTGTGCCGGCCGATCCCAGATGCTGTGTGCCGGCCGATCCCAGATGCTGTGTGCCGGCCGATCCCAGATGCTGTGTGTTGGCCGATCCCAGATGCTGTGTGTTGGCCGATCCCCGATGCTGTGTGTCGGCCGATCCCAGATGCTGTGTGCCGGCCGATCCCAGATGCTGTGTGCCGGCCGATCCCAGATGCTGTGTGCCGGCCGATCCCCGATGCTGTGTGCCGGCCGATCCCCGATGCTGTGTGCCGGCCGATCCCAGATGCTGTGTGCCGGCCGATCCCCGATGCTGTGTGCGCTCTGATCCCCGATGCTGCGTGTCCGCCGATCCCCAATGCTGCGTGCCCGCCGATCCCCGATGCTGTGTGCGCCGATCCCCGATGCTGTGTGCGCTCTGATCCCCGATGCTGCGTGTCCGCCGATCCCCAATGCTGCGTGCCCGCCGATCCCCAATGCTGTGTGCCGGCCGATCCCCGATGCTGTGTGCCGGCGATCCCCGATGCTGTGTGTCCGCCGATCCCCGATGCTGTGTGCCGGCCGATCCCAGATGCTGTGTGCCGGCCGATCCCAGATGCTGTGTGCCGGCCGATCCCAGATGCTGTGTGTTGGCCGATCCCCGATGCTGTGTGTCGGCCGATCCCAGATGCTGTGTGCCGGCCGATCCCAGATGCTGTGTGCCGGCCGATCCCAGATGCTGTGTGCCGGCCGATCCCAGATGCTGTGTGTTGGCCGATCCCCGATGCTGTGTGTCGGCCGATCCCAGATGCTGTGTGCCGGCCGATCCCAGATGCTGTGTGCCGGCCGATCCCAGATGCTGTGTGCCGGCCGATCCCAGATGCTGTGTGTTGGCCGATCCCCGATGCTGTGTGTCGGCCGATCCCAGATGCTGTGTGCCGGCCGATCCCAGATGCTGTGTGCCGGCCGATCCCCGATGCTGTGTGCCGGCCGATCCCAGATGCTGTGTGCCGGCCGATCCCAGATGCTGTGTGCCGGCCGATCCCAGATGCTGTGTGCCGGCCGATCCCAGATGCTGTGTGCCGGCCGATCCCCGATGCTGTGTGCCGGCCGATCCCCGATGCTGTGTGCCGGCCGATCCCAGATGCTGTGTGCCGGCCGATCCCAGATGCTGTGTGCCGGCCGATCCCCGATGCTGTGTGCCGGCCGATCCCCGATGCTGTGTGCCGGCCGATCCCAGATGCTGTGTGCCGGCCGATCCCAGATGCTGTGTGCCGGCCGATCCCAGATGCTGTGTGTCGGCCGATCCCCGATGCTGTGTGTCGGCCGATCCCAGATGCTGTGTGCCGGCCGATCCCAGATGCTGTGTGCCGGCCGATCCCAGATGCTGTGTGCCGGCCGATCCCAGATGCTGTGTGTCGGCCGATCCCCGATGCTGTGTGTCGGCCGATCCCAGATGCTGTGTGCCGCCGATCCCAGATGCTGTGTGCCGGCCGATCCCAGATGCTGTGTGCCGGCCGATCCCAGATGCTGTGTGCCGGCCGATCCCAGATGCTGTGTGCCGGCCGATCCCCGATGCTGTGTGCCGCCGATCCCCGTGCTGTGCCGGCCGATCCCAGATGCTGTGTGCCGGCCGATCCCAGATGCTGTGTGCCGGCCGATCCCCGATGCTGTGTGCCGGCCGATCCCCGATGCTGTGTGCCGGCCGATCCCCGATGCTGTGTGCCGGCCGATCCCCGATGCTGTGTGCCGGCCGATCCCCGATGCTGTGTGCCGGCCGATCCCCGATGCTGTGTGCCGGCCGATCCCCGATGCTGTGTGCCGGCCGATCCCCGATGCTGTGTGCCGGCCGATCCCCGATGCTGTGTGCCGGCCGATCCCCGATGCTGTGTGCCGGCCGATCCCAGATGCTGTGTGCCGGCCGATCCCAGATGCTGTGTGCCTGCCGATCCCCGATGCTGTGTGCCTGCCGATCCCCGATGCTGTGTGCCGGCCGATCCCCGATGCTGTGTGCGCTCTGATCCCCGATGCTGTGTGTCGGCCGATCCCCGATGCTGTGTGCCGGCCGATCCCCGATGCTGTGTGCCGGCCGATCCCCGATGCTGTGTGCCGGCCGATCCCCGATGCTGTGTGCCGGCCGATCCCCGATGCTGTGTGCCGGCCGATCCCCGATGCTGTGTGCCGGCCGATCCCCGATGCTGTGTGCCGGCCGATCCCCGATGCTGTGTGCCGG
>CM055117.1:4518570-4544973 GCA_029206835.1 Rana muscosa | reverse complement strand
TCCTGCCCCCCTTCCCCCCCCCATCTGTGAGCCTCCTGCCCCCCTTCCCCCCCCCCCATCTGTGAGCCTCCTGCCCCCCTTCCCCCTCCCATCTGTGAGCCTCCTGCCCCCCTTCCCCCTCCCATCTGTGAGCCTCCTGCCCCCCTTCCCCCTCCCATCTGTGAGCCTCCTGCCCCCCTTCCCCTCCCATCAGTGAGCCTCCTACCCCCTCCCATCAGTGAGCCTTCCGCCCCCTTCCCCCCCCCCCCTCATCAGTGAGTCTTCCGCCCCCTACCCCCCTCCCATCAGTGAGCCTTCTGCCCCCTATCCCCCTCCCATCAGTGAGCCTTCTGCCCCCTCCCCCCCCCCATCAGTTAGCCTTCCCTCCCTATTTAAATGGAATGGGCCCTTCCTCCTCCCCCTCCATGGAATGAGCCTTGGTTGCCCATGACCTTGTCTCCGGTTGGCTGGTTCACCTTCCTTGGACCCCTGCAGATCAGGAAGATCCCACAAGATCTGCTCCTCCCCCGTCATCTACACCTTCCAATCTGATCCTCATCAGAGTCCCTCCAATCCTTACACCTCTCCGTTTTATTTTTACCCGCTCATCACATCAACTTCAACCCGCTCTTCCGATGTCATTGTCACCAGATAATCAATATTATTACCCGTCCCTGATCCTAATGTTTATAGCCAATCAGTGTATAAATACCCGGAGATGGGATAATCCCGGTGCTGGAGATTTATAAATACCCCGAGAGGGATGGTACCGGAGGTTTATAAATACCCGGAGAGGGATAATCCCGGTGCTGGAGATTTATAAATACCCGGAGAGGGTAGTACCGGAGCTTTTTTTAAATACCCGGAGATGGATGGTACCGGAGGTTTATAAATACCCGGAGAGGGATAGTACGGGAGGTTTATAAATACCCGGAGAGGGATAGTACGGGAGGTTTATAAATACCCGGAGAGGGATAGTACGGGAGGTTTATAAATACCCGGAGAGGGATAGTACGGGAGGTTTATAAATACCCGGAGAGGGATAGTACGGGAGGTTTATAAATACCCGGAGAGGGATGGTACCGGAGGTTTATAAATACCCGGAGAGGGATAGTACGGGAGGTTTATAAATACCCGGAGAGGGATAGTACGGGAGGTTTATAAATACCCAGAGAGGGATAGTACGGGAGGTTTATAAATACCCGGAGAGGGATGGTACCGGAGGTTTATAAATACCCGGAGAGGGATAGTACGGGAGGTTTATAAATACCCGGAGAGGGATAGTACGGGAGGTTTATAAATACCCAGAGAGGGATAGTACGGGAGGTTTATAAATACCCGGAGAGGGATAGTACGGGAGGTTTATAAATACCCGGAGAGGGATAGTACGGGAGGTTTATAAATACCCGGAGAGGGATAGTACGGGAGGTTTATAAATACCCGGAAAGGGATGGTACGAGAGGTTTATAAATACCCGGAGAGGGATAGTACGGGAGGTTTATAAATACCCGGAGAGGGATAGTACGGGAGGTTTATAAATACCCGGAGAGGGATGGTACGAGAGGTTTATAAATACCCGGAGAGGGATAGTACGGGAGGTTTATAAATACCCGGAGAGGGATAGTACGGGAGGTTTATAAATACCCGGAGAGGGATAGTACGGGAGGTTTATAAATACCCGGAAAGGGATAGTACGAGAGGTTTATAAATACCCGGAGAGGGATAGTACGGGAGGTTTATAAATACCCGGAGAGGGATGGTACGGGAGGTTTATAAATACCCGGAGAGGGATAGTACGGGAGGTTTATAAATACCCGGAGAGGGATAGTACGGGAGGTTTATAAATACCCGGAGAGGGATAGTACGGGAGGTTTATAAATACCCGGAAAGGGATAGTACGAGAGGTTTATAAATACCCGGAGAGGGATAGTACGGGAGGTTTATAAATACCCGGAGAGGGATGGTACGGGAGGTTTATAAATACCCGGAGAGGGATAGTACGGGAGGTTTATAAATACCCGGAGAGGGATAGTACGGGAGGTTTATAAATACCCGGAGAGGGATAGTACGGGAGGTTTATAAATACCCGGAGAGGGATGGTACCGGAGGTTTATAAATACCCGGAGAGGGATGGTACCGGAGGTTTATAAATACCCGGAGAGGGATGGTACCGGAGGTTTATAAATACCCGGAGAGGGATGGTACCGGAGGTTTATAAATACCCGGAAAGGGATAGTACGGGAGGTTTATAAATACCCGGAGAGGATAGTACGGGAGGTTTATAAATACCCGGAGAGGGATGGTACCGGAGGTTTATAAATACCCGGAGAGGGATGGTACCGGAGGTTTATAAATACCCGGAGAGGGATGGTACCGGAGGTTTATAAATACCCGGAGAGGGATGGTACCGGAGGTTTATAAATACCCGGAGAGGGATGGTACGGGAGGTTTATAAATACCCGGAGAGGGATGGTACGGGAGGTTTATAAATACCCGGAGAGGGATGGTACGGGAGGTTTATAAATACCCGGAAAGGGATAGTACGGGAGGTTTATAAATACCCGGAGAGGGATGGTACCGGAGGTTTATAAATACCCGGAGAGGGATGGTACCGGAGGTTTATAAATACCCGGAGAGGGATGGTACCGGAGGTTTATAAATACCCGGAGAGGGATGGTACCGGAGGTTTATAAATACCCGGAGAGGGATGGTACCGGAGGTTTATAAATACCCGGAGAGGGATGGTACGGGAGGTTTATAAATACCCGGAGAGGGATGGTACCGGAGGTTTATAAATACCCAGAGAGGGATGGTACGGGAGGTTTATAAATACCCGGAGAGGGATGGTACGGGAGGTTTATAAATACCCGGAGAGGGATGGTACGGGAGGTTTATAAATACCCGGAAAGGGATAGTACGGGAGGTTTATAAATACCCGGAGAGGGATGGTACCGGAGGTTTATAAATACCCGGAGAGGGATGGTACCGGAGGTTTATAAATACCCGGAGAGGGATGGTACCGGAGGTTTATAAATACCCGGAGAGGGATGGTACCGGAGGTTTATAAATACCCGGAGAGGGATGGTACCGGAGGTTTATAAATACCCGGAGAGGGATGGTACGGGAGGTTTATAAATACCCGGAGAGGGATGGTACCGGAGGTTTATAAATACCCAGAGAGGGATGGTACGGGAGGTTTATAAATACCCGGAGGGGGATGGTACGGGAGGTTTATAAATACCCGGAGGGGGATGGTACCGGAGGTTTATAAATACCCGGAGAGGGATAATCCGGGTACCGTGGGTGACTGAGCCGTCATGCAGTGATCACCTGTCAGTCGGCGGTGCGCTCACGTGTACAGGTGTTGCGGAGTCGGCATTGATGGGGGGGGGATGGGTGTGGCGATGGCAGCACTGAGCAGTAACCCTTTACTGTCTGGACCCAAGGCTGTGCAGCCTTTACAGGGGAGTGGAGGGTTTTATAGAGGAGTATTGGGGGTGGGGTGCTGTGATGTTCTCAGGAAGCCCCCCTGCCGGCCCCTCCCACCAGCCATGCATTGCATAGAGAAGCACAGAGACCCAGTGATGGCCTCACCGGGTCTATAATGAGGTGTGTAATGAAATGTACATCGTATTGATCGGGGGGAGGGAGGAACCAGGGAAGCCCCCCATATAATAGGCCTTGATTGGGATCTGGGGCCCTCCAATGGGAAGTCTTCTATCCGGTGTGATCGGAATTCTGCTGATTCTGCACATTATTGGATTTCTAAGGTGGCGGCAGCTTTTCTCCTGCAGGTTGGAGGGAATTCTCTGGGGCCACACGGGCCCCTGAGCTGAGTGCCGGGTCTCATATTGGAGGATACAATGTAATTGTTGTCCGGTGTCGGTTCCCTGTAATCCGGCTGCCATGGTTCTGAAGTGTTATGGAAAGTTGGCGGAGGGATGGAGTTTGGGGGGGGGGGAGGGGAGGAGGTTCTGGTGACTCTCCTCCGAATATTCCTGGCACAGGGGAGGATTCTGCGTTCCCATCCCAACCCCCAATGTGACCTCACATGGTGCCCCCGTACCCCCAGATCAGGGAGGTGCTGAGATTTCTGTTTTATGCCTTCTTTGTATAAAAATTACAGACAAATCCTACAGGGATGGTGGGAACCCCTCATAATGGGCACAGCGGGGTGTACAGACCGGGAACTCAGCACAGGGATGGTGGGAACCCCTCATAATGGGCACAGCGGGTGTACAGACCCGGGAACTCAGCACAGGGATGGTGAGAACCCCTCATAATGGGCACAGCGGGTGTACAGACCCGGGAACTCAGCACAGGGATGGTGGGAACCCCTCATAATGGGCACAGCGGGTGTACAGACCCGGGAACTCAGCACAGGGATGGTGAGAACCCCTCATAATGGGCACAGCGGGTGTACAGACCCCGGAACTCAGCACAGGGATGGTGGGAACCCCTCATAATGGGCACAGCGGGTGTACAGACCCGGGAACTCAGCACAGGGATGGTGAGAACCCCTCATAATGGGCACAGCGGGTGTACAGACCCGGGAACTCAGCACAGGGATGGTGGGAACCCCTCATAATGGGCACAGCGGGGTGTACAGACCGGGAACTCAGCACAGGGATGGTGGGAACCCCTCATAATGGGCACAGCGGGTGTACAGACCCAGGAACTCTGCACAGGGATGGTGGGAACCCCTCATAATGGGCACAGCGGGTGTACAGACCCGGGAACTCAGCACAGGGATGGTGGGAACCCCTCATAATGGGCACAGCGGGGTGTACAGACCGGGAACTCAGCACAGGGATGGTGGGAACCCCTCATAATGGGCACAGCGGGTGTACAGACCCAGGAACTCTGCACAGGGATGGTGGGAACCCCTCATAATGGGCACAGCGGGTGTACAGACCCGGGAACTCAGCACAGGGATGGTGGGAACCCCTCATAATGGGCACAGCGGGGTGTACAGACCGGGAACTCAGCACAGGGATGGTGGGAACCCCTCATAATGGGCACAGCGGGTGTACAGACCCGGGAACTCAGCACAGGGATGGTGGGAATCCCTCATAATGGGCACAGCGGGTGTACAGACCCGGGAACTCAGCACAGGGATGGTGGGAATCCCTCATAATGGGCACAGCGGGTGTACAGACCCAGGAACTCAGCACAGGGATGGTGGGAACCCCTCATAATGGGCGCAGCGGGTGTACAGACCTCGGAACTCAGCACAGGGATGGTGGGAACCCCTCATAATGGGCACAGCGGGTGTACAGACCCGGGAACTCAGTACAGGGATGGTGGGAACCCCTCATAATGGGCACAGCGGGGGTACAGACCCGGGAACTCGGCACAGGGATGGTGGGAACCCCTCATAATGGGCACAGCGGGTGTACAGACCCAGGAACTCAGCACAGGGATGGTGAAAACCCCTCATAATGGGCACAGCGGGTGTACAGACCTCGGAACTCAGCACAGGGATGGTGGGAACCCCTCATAATGGGCACAGCGGGTGTACAGACCCCGGAACTCAGCACAGGGATGGTGGGAACCCCTCATAATGGGCACAGCGGGGGTACAGACCCGGGAACTCAGCACAGGGATGGTGGGAACCCCTCATAATGGGCACAGCGGGTGTACAGACCCAGGAACTCAGCACAGGGATGGTGGGAACCCCTCATAATGGGCACAGCGGGTGTACAGACCCCGGAACTCAGCACAGGGATGGTGGGAACCCCTCATAATGGGCACAGCGGGTGTACAGACCCGGGAACTCAGCACAGGGATGGTGGGAACCCCTCATAATGGGCACAGCGGGTGTACAGACCCGGGAACTCAGCACAGGGATGGTGGGAACCCCTCATAATGGGCACAGCGGGTGTACAGACCTGGGAACTCAGCACAGGGATGGTGGGAACCCCTCATAATGGGCACAGCGGGTGTACAGACCCGGGAACTCAGCACAGGGATGGTGGGAACCCCTCATAATGGGCACAGCGGGTGTACAGACCCAGAAACTCAGCACAGGGATGGTGGGAACTCCTCATAATGGGCACAGCGGGTGTATAGACCCGGGAACTCAGCACAGGGATGGTGGGAACCCCTCATAATGGGCACAACGGGTGTACAGACCCGAGAACTCAGCACAGGGATGGTGGGAACCCCTCATAATGGGCACAGCGGGTGTACAGACCCGGGAACTCAGCACAGGGATGGTGGGAACCCCTCATAATGGGCACAGCGGGTGTACAGACCCGGGAACTCAGCACAGGGATGGTGGGAACCCCTCATAATGGGCACAGCGGGTGTACAGACCCGGGAACTCAGCACAGGGATGGTGGGAACCCCTCATAATGGGCACAGCGGGTGTACAGACCCGGGAACTCAGCACAGGGATGGTGGGAACCCCTCATAATGGGCACAGCGGGTGTACAGACCCGGGAACTCAGCACAGGGATGGTGGGAACCCCTCATAATGGGCACAGCGGGTGTACAGACCCGGGAACTCAGCACAGGGATGGTGAGAACCCCTCATAATGGGCACAGCGGGGTGTACAGACCGGGAACTCAGCACAGGGATGGTGGGAACCCCTCATAATGGGCACAGCGGGTGTACAGACCCGGGAACTCAGCACAGGGATGGTGGGAACCCCTCATAATGGGCACAGCGGGTGTACAGACCCGGGAACTCAGCACAGGGATGGTGGGAACCCCTCATAATGGGCACAGCGGGTGTACAGACCCGGGAACTCAGCACAGGGATGGTGGGAACCCCTCATAATGGGCACAGCGGGTGTACAGACCCGGGAACTCAGTACAGGGATGGTGAAAACCCCTCATAATGGGCACAGCGGGTGTACAGACCTCGGAACTCAGCACAGGGATGGTGGGAACCCCTCATAATGGGCACAGCGGGTGTACAGACCCGGGAACTCAGCACAGGGATGGTGGGAACCCCTTATAATGGGCACAGCGGGTGTACAGACCCCGGAACTCAGCACAGGGATGGTGGGAACCCCTCATAATGGGCACAGCGGGTGTACAGACCCGGGAACTCAGCACAGGGATGGTGGGAACCCCTCATAATGGGCACAGCGGGTGTACAGACCCGGGAACTCAGCACAGGGATGGTGGGAACTCCTCATAATGGGCACAGCGGGTGTACAGACCCGGGAACTCAGCACAGGGATGGTGGGAACCCCTCATAATGGGCACAGCGGGTGTACAGACCCGGGAACTCAGCACAGGGATGGTGGGAACCCCTCATAATGGGCACAGCGGGTGTACAGACCCGGGAACTCAGCACAGGGATGGTGGGAACCCCTCATAATGGGCACAGCGGGTGTACAGACCCAGGAACTCAGCACAGGGATGGTGGGAACCCCTCATAATGGGCACAGCGGGTGTACAGACCCGGGAACTCAGCACAGGGATGGTGGGAACCCCTCATAATGGACACAGCGGGTGTACAGACCCGAGAACTCAGCACAGGGATGGTGGGAACCCCTCATAATGGGCACAGCGGGTGTACAGACCCGGGAACTCAGCACAGGGATGGTGGGAACCCCTCATAATGGGCACAGCGGGTGTACAGACCCAGGAACTCAGCACAGGGATGGTGGGAACCCCTCATAATGGGCACAGCGGGTGTACAGACCCAGGAACTCAGCACAGGGATGGTGGGAACCCCTCATAATGGGCACAGCGGGTGTACAGACCCCAGAACTCAGCACAGGGATGGTGGGAACCCCTCATAATGGGCACAGCGGGTGTACAGACCCGGGAACTCAGCACAGGGATGGTGGGAACCCCTCATAATGGGCACAGCGGGTGTACAGACCCGGGAACTCAGCACAGGGATGGTGGGAACCCCTCATAATGGGCACAGCGGGTGTACAGACCCGGGAACTCAGCACAGGGATGGTGAGAACCCCTCATAATGGGCACAGCGGGTGTACAGACCCGGGAACTCAGCACAGGGATGGTGGGAGCCCCTCATAATGGGCACAGCGGGTGTACAGACCCGGGAACTCAGCACAGGGATGGTGGGAACCCCTCATAATGGGCACAGCGGGGGTACAGACCCGGGAACTCAGTACAGGGATGGTGAAAACCCCTCATAATGGGCACAGCGGGTGTACAGACCTCGGAACTCAGCACAGGGATGGTGGGAACCCCTCATAATGGGCACAGCGGGTGTACAGACCCGGGAACTCAGCACAGGGATGGTGGGAACCCCTCATAATGGACACAGCGGGTGTACAGACCCGGGAACTCAGCACAGGGATGGTGGGAACCCCTCATAATGGGCACAGCGGGGGTACAGACCCGGGAACTCAGCACAGGGATGGTGGGAACCCCTCATAATGGACACAGCGGGTGTACAGACCTGGGAACTCAGCACAGGGATGGTGAGAACCCCTCATAATGGGCACAGCGGGTGTACAGACCGGGGAACTCAGCACAGGGATGGTGGGAACCCCTCATAATGGGCACAGCGGGGGTACAGACCCGGGAACTCAGCACAGGGATGGTGGGAACCCCTCATAATGGACACAGCGGGTGTACAGACCTGGGAACTCAGCACAGGGATGGTGAGAACCCCTCATAATGGGCACAGCGGGTGTACAGACCGGGGAACTCAGCACAGGGATGGTGGGAACCCCTCATAATGGGCACAGCGGGTGTACAGACCGGGGAACTCAGCACAGGGATGGTGGGAACTCCTCATAATGGGCACAGCGGGGGTACAGACCCCGGAACTCAGCACAGGGATGGTGGGAACCCCTCATAATGGGCACAGCGGGGGTACAGACCCAAGAACTCAGCACAGGGATGGTGGGAACCCCTCATAATGGGCACAGCGGGTGTACAGACCCGGGAACTCAGCACAGGGATGGTGGGAACTCCTCATAATGGGCACAGCGGGTGTACAGACCCGGGAACTCAGCACAGGGATGGTGGGAACCCCTCATAATGGGCACAGCGGGTGTACAGACCCGGGAACTCAGCACAGGGATGGTGGGAGCCCCTCATAATGGGCACAGCGGGTGTACAGACCCGGGAACTCAGCACAGGGATGGTGGGAACCCCTCATAATGGGCACAGCGGGTGTACAGACCCGGGAACTCAGCACAGGGATGGTGGGAACCTCTCATAATGGGCACAGCGGGTGTACAGACCCAGGAACTCAGCACAGGGATGGTGGGAACTCCTCATAATGGGCACAGCGGGTGTACAGACCCGGGAACTCAGCACAGGGATGGTGGGAACCCCTCATAATGGGCACAGCGGGTGTACAGACCCAGGAACTCAGCACAGGGATGGTGGGAACCCCTCATAATGGGCACAGCGGGTGTACAGACCCGGGAACTCAGCACAGGGATGGTGGGAACCCCTCATAATGGGCACAGCGGGTGTACAGACCCGGGAACTCAGCACAGGGATGGTGGGAACCCCTCATAATGGGCACAGCGGGTGTACAGACCCGGGAACTCAGCACAGGGATGGTGGGAACCCCTCATAATGGGCACAGCGGGTGTACAGACCCGGGAACTCAGCACAGGGATGGTGGGAACCCCTCATAATGGGCACAGCGGGTGTACAGACCCGGGAACTCAGCACAGGGATGGTGGGAACCCCTCATAATGGGCACAGCGGGTGTACAGACCCGGGAACTCAGCACAGGGATGGTGGGAACCCCTCATAATGGGCACAGCGGGGTGTACAGACCGGGAACTCAGCACAGGGATGGTGGGAACCCCTCATAATGGGCACAGCGGGTGTACAGACCCGGGAACTCAGCACAGGGATGGTGGGAACCCCTCATAATGGGCACAGCGGGTGTACAGACCCGGGAACTCAGCACAGGGATGGTGGGAACCCCTCATAATGGGCACAGCGGGTGTACAGACCCGGGAACTCAGCACAGGGATGGTGGGAACCCCTCATAATGGGCACAGCGGGTGTACAGACCCGGGAACTCAGTACAGGGATGGTGAAAACCCCTCATAATGGGCACAGCGGGTGTACAGACCTCGGAACTCAGCACAGGGATGGTGGGAACCCCTCATAATGGGCACAGCGGGTGTACAGACCCGGGAACTCAGCACAGGGATGGTGGGAACCCCTCATAATGGGCACAGCGGGTGTACAGACCCCGGAACTCAGCACAGGGATGGTGGGAACCCCTCATAATGGGCACAGCGGGTGTACAGACCCGGGAACTCAGCACAGGGATGGTGGGAACCCCTCATAATGGGCACAGCGGGTGTACAGACCCGGGAACTCAGCACAGGGATGGTGGGAACTCCTCATAATGGGCACAGCGGGTGTACAGACCCGGGAACTCAGCACAGGGATGGTGGGAACCCCTCATAATGGGCACAGCGGGTGTACAGACCCGGGAACTCAGCACAGGGATGGTGGGAACCCCTCATAATGGGCACAGCGGGTGTACAGACCCGGGAACTCAGCACAGGGATGGTGGGAACCCCTCATAATGGGCACAGCGGGTGTACAGACCCAGGAACTCAGCACAGGGATGGTGGGAACCCCTCATAATGGGCACAGCGGGTGTACAGACCCGGGAACTCAGCACAGGGATGGTGGGAACCCCTCATAATGGACACAGCGGGTGTACAGACCAGAGAACTCAGCACAGGGATGGTGGGAACCCCTCATAATGGGCACAGCGGGTGTACAGACCCAGGAACTCAGCACAGGGATGGTGGGAACCCCTCATAATGGGCACAGCGGGTGTACAGACCCAGGAACTCAGCACAGGGATGGTGGGAACCCCTCATAATGGGCACAGCGGGTGTACAGACCCCAGAACTCAGCACAGGGATGGTGGGAACCCCTCATAATGGGCACAGCGGGTGTACAGACCCGGGAACTCAGCACAGGGATGGTGGGAACCCCTCATAATGGGCACAGCGGGTGTACAGACCCGGGAACTCAGCACAGGGATGGTGGGAACCCCTCATAATGGGCACAGCGGGTGTACAGACCCGGGAACTCAGCACAGGGATGGTGAGAACCCCTCATAATGGGCACAGCGGGTGTACAGACCCGGGAACTCAGCACAGGGATGGTGGGAGCCCCTCATAATGGGCACAGCGGGTGTACAGACCCGGGAACTCAGCACAGGGATGGTGGGAACCCCTCATAATGGGCACAGCGGGGGTACAGACCCGGGAACTCAGTACAGGGATGGTGAAAACCCCTCATAATGGGCACAGCGGGTGTACAGACCTCGGAACTCAGCACAGGGATGGTGGGAACCCCTCATAATGGGCACAGCGGGTGTACAGACCCGGGAACTCAGCACAGGGATGGTGGGAACCCCTCATAATGGGCACAGCGGGTGTACAGACCCCGGAACTCAGCACAGGGATGGTGGGAACCCCTCATAATGGGCACAGCGGGTGTACAGACCCGGGAACTCAGCACAGGGATGGTGGGAACTCCTCATAATGGGCACAGCGGGGGTACAGACCCGGGAACTCAGCACAGGGGTGGTGGGAACCCCTCATAATGGACACAGCGGGTGTACAGACCCGGGAACTCAGCACAGGGATGGTGGGAACCCCTCATAATGGGCACAGCGGGGGTACAGACCCGGGAACTCAGCACAGGGATGGTGGGAACCCGTCATAATGGACACAGCGGGTGTACAGACCCGGGAACTCAGCACAGGGATGGTGGGAACCCCTCATAATGGGCACAGCGGGTGTACAGACCTGGGAACTCAGCACAGGGATGGTGAGAACCCCTCATAATGGGCACAGCGGGTGTACAGACCGGGGAACTCAGCACAGGGATGGTGGGAACCCCTCATAATGGGCACAGCGGGGGTACAGACCCGGGAACTCAGCACAGGGATGGTGGGAACCCCTCATAATGGACACAGCGGGTGTACAGACCTGGGAACTCAGCACAGGGATGGTGGGAACCCCTCATAATGGGCACAGCGGGTGTACAGACCGGGGAACTCAGCACAGGGATGGTGGGAACCCCTCATAATGGGCACAGCGGGGGTACAGACCCGGGAACTCAGCACAGGGATGGTGGGAACCCCTCATAATGGGCACAGCGGGTGTACAGACCGGGGAACTCAGCACAGGGATGGTGGGAACCCCTCATAATGGGCACAGCGGGTGTACAGACCGGGGAACTCAGCACAGGGATGGTGGGAACTCCTCATAATGGGCACAGCGGGTGTACAGACCCGGGAACTCAGCACAGGGATGGTGGGAACTCCTCATAATGGGCACAGCGGGTGTACAGACCCGGGAACTCAGCACAGGGATGGTGGGAACTCCTCATAATGGGCACAGCGGGTGTACAGACCGGGGAACTCAGCACAGGGATGGTGGGAACTCCTCATAATGGGCACAGCGGGTGTACAGACCCGGGAACTCAGCACAGGGATGGTGGGAACCCCTCATAATGGGCACAGCGGGTGTACAGACCCAGGAACTCAGCACAGGGATGGTGGGAACCCCTCATAATGGGCACAGCGGGGGTACAGACCCCGGAACTCAGCACAGGGATGGTGGGAACCCCTCATAATGGGCACAGCGGGGGTACAGACCCAAGAACTCAGCACAGGGATGGTGGGAACCCCTCATAATGGGCACAGCGGGTGTACAGACCCGGGAACTCAGCACAGGGATGGTGGGAACTCCTCATAATGGGCACAGCGGGTGTACAGACCCGGGAACTCAGCACAGGGATGGTGGGAACCCCTCATAATGGGCACAGCGGGTGTACAGACCCGGGAACTCAGCACAGGGATGGTGGGAGCCCCTCATAATGGGCACAGCGGGTGTACAGACCCGGGAACTCAGCACAGGGATGGTGGGAACCCCTCATAATGGGCACAGCGGGTGTACAGACCCGGGAACTCAGCACAGGGATGGTGGGAACCTCTCATAATGGGCACAGCGGGTGTACAGACCCAGGAACTCAGCACAGGGATGGTGGGAACTCCTCATAATGGGCACAGCGGGTGTACAGACCCGGGAACTCAGCACAGGGATGGTGGGAACCCCTCATAATGGGCACAGCGGGTGTACAGACCCAGGAACTCAGCACAGGGATGGTGGGAACCCCTCATAATGGGCACAGCGGGTGTACAGACCCGGGAACTCAGCACAGGGATGGTGGGAACCCCTCATAATGGGCACAGCGGGTGTACAGACCCGGGAACTCAGCACAGGGATGGTGGGAACCCCTCATAATGGGCACAGCGGGTGTACAGACCCGGGAACTCAGCACAGGGATGGTGGGAACCCCTCATAATGGGCACAGCGGGTGTACAGACCCGGGAACTCAGCACAGGGATGGTGGGAACCCCTCATAATGGGCACAGCGGGTGTACAGACCCGGGAACTCAGCACAGGGATGGTGGGAACCCCTCATAATGGGCACAGCGGGTGTACAGACCCGGGAACTCAGCACAGGGATGGTGGGAACCCCTCATAATGGGCACAGCGGGTGTACAGACCCGGGAACTCAGCACAGGGATGGTGGGAACCCCTCATAATGGGCACAGCGGGTGTACAGACCGGGAACTCAGCACAGGGATGGTGGGAACCCCTCATAATGGGCACAGCGGGTGTACAGACCCGGGAACTCAGCACAGGGATGGTGGGAACTCCTCATAATGGGCACAGCGGGTGTACAGACCCGGGAACTCAGCACAGGGATGGTGGGAACCCCTCATAATGGGCACAGCGGGTGTACAGACCCAGGAACTCAGCACAGGGATGGTGGGAACTCCTCATAATGGGCACAGCGGGTGTACAGACCCGGGAACTCAGCACAGGGATGGTGGGAACCCCTCATAATGGGCACAGCGGGTGTACAGACCCGGGAACTCAGCACAGGGATGGTGGGAACCCCTCATAATGGGCACAGCGGGTGTACAGACCTGGGAACTCAGCACAGGGATGGTGGGAACTCCTCATAATGGGCACAGCGGGTGTACAGACCCGGGAACTCAGCACAGGGATGGTGGGAACCCCTCATAATGGGCACAGCGGGTGTACAGACCCGGGAACTCAGCACAGGGATGGTGGGAACTCCTCATAATGGGCACAGCGGGTGAACCCCTCATATTAGCCTGGTGTGCAGATCTACGTGGGTTTATTGGTTGTGGGTGGGGTGACCCTTTATTCCCCCCTCAGCAGAGCGGGGAGCGGTGGTGTTCTGTAGTTCGGTGTCTCTGTGATGTCCTCGGACTATTCTGAATGATCGGTGTGACTTTTCCTCGCTGCCTGGAGAGAGAACTCTGTATAGCAACACCCTCCTCACAAGTGTAGAGACACGTCGGGTGAGTCGCAGGTCTCAGCAGCTCTCTCTCCCCCCCCCCCCCCCCGCCTGTGTAGGATGGCTGTGGCGTCACCTCCCCGGCAGCTGCGGGGTTAATAATCTGTGTGAATTCCAGCTGTCTGTTGGTGTTAGAAGCGTGACGAGCCCAGGACTGAGCGGAGGAGGGGGGATCATGGGAACACTTGGTGATCAGTACTTGTTCTCCTTCATTGAGGGACACAGGAATTCAGGAAAAGTCGGGTTATACTGCCGCCTACAGGCTGGGACACTGGCAAGACGAAAAACTAAAGCTGGCCCCCACATGACCTCCATCTTACCCATCATGCCTCGGGGGCTGGTCGCCTTTTCTTCATCTTTACTGATCGTAGTCTCCTTGTTTGCTCTCTTTCTGTCTCCCTGGGTGATCGGAGGATCCTTGGCTGGCGTTGGAGGCGTCCCCTGAGCCTGCTGGACCGGACTTGCAGGACTAGCCTGGAATGTGACCTCCAGCCATCAGGCTTTGCTTGTGGGGCTCTCCAGACCCTCCGGGTCCGGAGCCGCAACCCAACCCCCGGGATAACCCCTTCCCTGAAGATGCCCATAGTGACCCAGCCCCCAGGGATAACCCCGTCCCCTGAAGACTCCGTAGTGACCCATTCCTGAAGACTCCCATAGTGACTCAGCCCCCAGGGATAACCCCGTCCCCTGAAGACTCCGTAGTGACCCATTCCTGAAGACTCCCATAGTGACCCAGCCCCCGGGTGACCCCGTCCCTAAAGAGTCCCATAGTGACCCAGCCCCCGGGTGACCCCGTCCCTAAAGAGTCCCATAGTGACCCAGTCCCCGGGTATACCCCATCCCTGAAGACTCCCATACTGATCCAGCCCCCAGGGATCCCCCGTCCCTGAAGACTCCCATACTGACCCAGCCCCCAGGTATACCCTGTCCCTGAAGACTCCCATACTGATCCATCCCCCGGGGATAACCCTTCCCTGAAGATTCCCATGGTGACCCAGCCCCCGGGGATACCCCATCTCTGAAGACTCCCATACTGACCCAGCCCCCGGGGATACCCCATCTCTGAAGACTCCCATAGTGACCCAGCCCCCGGGGATAACCCTTCCCCGAAGACTCCTATGGTGACCCACCCCCCGGGGATACCCCATCTCTGGAGACTCCCATACTGATCCAGCCCCCAGGGATACCCCGTCCCTGAAGACTCCCGTACTAACCTAGCCCCCGGGTATACCCCGTCCCTGAAGACGCATATACTAACCCAGCCCCCGGGTATACCCTGTCCCTGAAGACTCCCATAGTGACCCAGCCCCCGGGGATATCCTGTCCCTGAAGACTCCCATAGTGACCCAGCCCCACGTGGATACCCCGTCACTGAAGCTTCCCATACTGAGTATGGTGGGTGGGGATACCCGGTCCCTGAAGACTCCCATGCTGAGTATGGTGGGTGGGGATACTCCGTCCCTGAAGACTCCCATACTGAGTATGATGGGTGGGGATACTCCATCCCTGAAGACTCCCATACTGAGTATGGTGGGTGGGGATGGGGCACCAGGAGCTGCTTCGCCCTTACCAGCCTTTGTGCACAATATCACATTTCCCATGGGAAGGGTTATGTTTGGGGGGTCAAGCGCTGACATAAAATTGTTGGGTGGAATGCAGAGTGGGTCACCACAGGAGACACATAGTCCCATGGCGGCAGGGTCACCCCGGAAGACACGTAGTTCTTCGCTGTCACCTGTTCAGCTCTGCACTGTCACATATTTAGCCAGAAGGAAGCCCCTTCCCAGTCCTGAGGCAATCCATGGGGGGGTCTCCAGTTTGTTTCCACTGGTGGCCTACAATGACCTGGTCACCATCAGCTGTCTGATACCCTCATCAGCACCAGCTGCCTGGGAGGAGAGTGCCCGGGGCCTGGCCTCGCTTTGCGCCCAGTTGCAGACGCACCATGTCTTCTGTACGATGCAAAGAGGACTGTCCCACTGCCACTGGTGACCTCCGCCTATTCAACCCTATGGCCATAGGACCTCCTTTGTCCGCCTTGGACTTTAGCCCCACCATCGATTTTATGTGTGTCTTCTGGGGTGACCATGCCATGGATCTATTTGTCTTCTGGGGTGACCATGCCATGGATCTATTTGTCTTCTGGGGTGATCCTGCCATGGATCTATTTGTCTTCTGGGGTGACCATGCCATGGATCTATTTGTCTTCTGGGGTGATCCTGCCATGGATCTATTTGTCTTCTGGGGTGACCATGCCATGGATCTATTTGTCTTCTGGGGTGATCCTGCCATGGATCTATTTGTCTTCTGGGGTGATCCTGCCATGGATCTATTTGTCTTCTGGGGTGACCATGCCATGGATCTATTTGTCTTCTGGGGTGACCATGCCATGGATCTATTTGTCTTCTGGGGTGACCCTGCCATGGATCTATTTGTCTTCTGGGGTGACCCTGCCATGGATCTATTTGTCTTCTGGGGTGATCCTGCCATGGATCTATTTGTCTTCTGGGGTGATCCTGCCATGGATCTATTTGTCTTCTGGGCTGACCATGCCATGGATCTATTTGTCTTCTGGGCTGACCATGCCATGGATCTATTTGTCTTCTGGGGTGATCCTGCCATGGATCTATTTGTCTTCTGGGGTGACCATGCCATGGATCTATTTGTCTTCTGGGGTGATCCTGCCATGGATCTATTTGTCTTCTGGGGTGACCATGCCATGGATCTATTTGTCTTCTGGGGTGACCATGCCATGGATCTATTTGTCTTCTGGGGTGACCCTGCCATGGATCTATTTGTCTTCTGGGGTGACCATGCCATGGATCTATTTGTCTTCTGGGGTGACCATGCCATGGATCTATTTGTCTTCTGGGGTGACCATGCCATGGATCTATTTGTCTTCTGGGGTGACCCTGCCATGGATCTATTTGTCTTCTGGGGTGACCATGCCATGGATCTATTTGTCTTCTGGGGTGACCATGCCATGGATCTATTTGTCTTCTGGGGTGATCCTGCCATGGATCTATTTGTCTTCTGGGGTGATCCTGCCATGGATCTATTTGTCTTCTGGGGTGACCATGCCATGGATCTATTTGTCTTCTGGGGTGACCATGCCATGGATCTATTTGTCTTCTGGGGTGATCCTGCCATGGATCTATTTGTCTTCTGGGGTGATCCTGCCATGGATCTATTTGTCTTCTGGGGTGATCCTGCTATAGATCTACAGTATCTTTTTTTTTTTTTTTTTTATATTTCCTTCTATCGTTTCATGTGACAACACTGAAGAAATGACACTTTGCTACAATGTAAAGTAGTGAGTGTACAGCTTGTATAACAGTGTCAATTTCCTCTCCCCTCAAAATAACTCAACACACAGCCATTAATGTCTAAACCGCTGGCAACAAAAGTCAGTACACCCCTAAGTGAAAATGTCCGAATTGGGGCCAAAGTGTCAATATTTTGTGTGGCCGCCATTATTTTCCAGCACTGCCTTAACCCTCTTGGGCATGGAGGTCACCAGAGCTTCACAGGTTGTCACTGTCCTCTTCCCCTCCTCCATGACGACATCACGGAGCTGGTGGATGTTAGAGACCTTGCGCTCCTCCACCTTCTGTTTGAGGAGTCCCACAGATGATCAATAGGGTTTAGGTCTGGAGACATGCTTGGCCAGTCCATCACCTTTACCCTCAGCTTCTTTAGCAAGGCCGTGGTGGTCTTGGAGGTGTGTTTGGGGTGGTTATCATGTTGGAATACTACCCTGCGGTCCAGTCTCTGAAGGGAGGGGATCATGCTCTGCTTCAGTATGTCACAGTACATGTTGGCATTCATGGTCCCCTCAATGATCTGTAGCCCCCCAGTGCCGGCAGCACTCATGCAGCCCCAGACCGTGACACTCCCACCACCATGCCTGACTGTAGGGAAGACACATTTGTCTTTGTCCTCCTCACCTGGTTGCCGCCACACACGCCTGACACCATCTGACACCAAATAAGATTATCTTGGTCTCATCAGACCACAGGACACGGTTCCAGTAATCCATGTCTTTAGTCTGCTTGTCTTCAGCAAACTGTTTGTGGGATTTCTTGTGCATCATCTTTAGAAGAGGCTTCCTTCTGGGACGACAGCCATGCAGACCAATTTGATGCAGTGTGCGGCGTATGGTCCTCCCCCACCCCTTCAACCTCTGCAGCAATGCTGGCAGCACTCATACGTCTATTTCCCAAAGACAACCTCTGGATATGACGCTGAGCACGTGACCTCAACTTCTTTGGTGGACCATGGCGAGGCCTGTTCTGAGGGGAACCTGTCCTGTTATACCGCTGGATGGTCTTGGCCACCGTGCTGCAGCTCAGTTTCAGGGTCTTGGCAATCTTCTTATAGCCTCGGCCATCTTTATGTAGAGAAACAATTATTTTCTTCAGATCCTCAGAGAGTTCTTTGCTATGAGGTGCCATGTTGTACTTCCAGTGACCAGTATGAGAGAGTGAGAGTGATAACACCAAATTTATCACACCTGCTCCCCATTCACACCTGAGACCTTGTAACACGAATGAGTCACATGACACCGGGGAGGGAAAATGGCTAATTGGGCCCAATTTTGGACATTTACCCTTAGGGGTGTACTCACTTTTGTTGCCAGCGGTTTAGACATTAATGGCTGTGTGTTGAGTTATTTTGAGGGGAGAGGAAATTTACACCGTTATACAAGCTGTACACTCACTACTTTACATTGTAGCAAAGTGTCATTTCTTCAGTGTTGTCACATGAAAAGATAGAAGGAAATATTTACAGAAATGTGACTGAGGGGTGTACTTACTTTTGTGAGATACTATGTGTATTCTGCGGGGACCCTGCCATGTTAATTTTAGGGTGAACCCAGTCATGGATCCGTGTGTCTTCTGGGGTGAAGTTGCCAAAAAACAGACTGAACCCCTGGAAACTGCTGGAGACATCTAATGAGTGTTGTTTTTTTTTTGCGCCCCTATAATCTGCAAGGAACCCGCCATGGATATGATGTATAAAGACCAATCTGTGGGCAGCACCAGCTCCCCCTGGCTGATGGTATCTGAACTGTCCTGACCGGTTCCTCTATTCATGGTGATTGATGTATATGTAGAATAGTGTAGTTGTTCTCCTTTCCCTGACATATAATACCCCCCCCCCCCTGTGTCTTGTGACAGGAGGGGGGGGGACAGCTGGGTCTCGGCGTTCTCCATCACATCACAGCTGTCGTTTTTCTGCGCTATAATGTATGGGGGGAGCGTTGGCGGACCGAACAAATCTCCAATTACATTTTGGGGTTTAATTGGGACTCTGCTGAAAATGTCTCAACATAAAAGTAACAGACTTGGGGGGGGGGGGGGGTCTCGGCTCGGTGTAACTCCTGTGATCAGGGTATAGCGAGAGCCCGAGAGGTGCAGTGACACCATGGGTGGTGTTGGCCTTGGCTCAACGTCGCTCTTTGGTCAGGGTGTGATGAAGATTGGAGGGATGAGGGGACAACATAGTTGGGGATGACCATGGCTCGGTGTCGATGTGTGATCAGGGTGAGGTGACACTGTAGATGGGGGGTGGGGGTGGCCTTGGCTCGGTTTCGCTCTTTGGTCAGGGTCAGGTGGCACCATGGATGGGGTTGACCTTGACTCTGTCACTTTTTGGTTAGGGTGTGATGAAGATTGGAGGGGTCAGGTGGCACCATGGATGGGGTTGACCTTGACTCTGTCACTTTTTGGTCAGGGTGTGATGAAGATTGGAGGGGTGAGGTGACACCATGGATGGGGGTGGCCTTGGCTCAGTGTCGCTTTTTGTTCAGGGTGTGATGAAGATTGGAGGGGTGAGGTGACGACATGAATGGGGGTGACCTGGCTTGGTGGCGCTCTTTGGTCAGGGGACACCCGTGGATGGGGCTGACCTTGACTTTGTGTCACTCTTAGATAAGGGTGTGATGAAGGTTGCAGGGGTGAAGGGACACCATGGATGGGGGCAACCTAGACGTGGTGTGAGTCTGTGATCAGGGTGAGGTGAAACCCTGGATGGGAATTTACGTGGCTTGGTGTCGCTCTGTGATCAGGATGAGGTGACACCGTGGATGGTGGCGACCTTGGCTCTGTGATCAGGGTGAGGGGACACCATAGATGGGGGGCAACCTTTGCTCGGCATCACTCTATGATCAGGGTGAAGAGAACCATGGATGGGGTTGACCCTGGCTCGGCGTCACTCTATGATCAGGGTGAGGGGACACCATAGATGGGGGGCAACCTTGGCTCGGTGTCACTCTATGATCAGGGTGAGGGGACACCATAGATGGGGGGGCAACCTTGGCTCAGCGTCACTCTGTGATCAGGGTGAGGGGACACCATAGATGGGGGGGGGCAACCTTGGCTCAGCGTCACTCTGTGATCAGGGTGAGGGGACACCATAGATGGGGGGGCAACCTTGGCTCAGCGTCACTCTGTGATCAGGGTGAGGGGACACCATAGATGGGGCCAACCTTGACATTGGTTTCACTCTGTGATCAGGGTGAGGGGATACCATAGATGGGGGGGGGGGACCAACCCTTGGCTCAGCGTCACTCTATAATCAGGGTGAGGGGACACCATAGATGGGGGGGCAACCTTGGCTCAGCGTCACTCTATAATCAGGGTGAGGGGACACCATAGATGGGGGGGGCAACCTTGGCTCAGCGTCACTCTGTGATCAGGGTGAGGGGACACCATAGATGGGGGGGGGGGAAACCTTGGCATTGGTGTCATTCTATAATCAGGGTGAGGGGGCACCATAGATGGGGGGAAACCTTGGCATTGGTGTCATTCTGTGATCAGGGTGAGGGACACCATAAATGGGGCTCTGAACTGGGCACAGTGGCTGGCACTCCTCTCTTCTAGTGAAGGGGGGAGGGGCTGCACAAGGAGATCAGAGCCCCATTATACCATATGACTGGAATGTTAACCCTCTCCTGGCCACAGATTGGATAATGGGACCCCTGAGTGTCGTGTCCTCTTTAGGTGACCCCACTATGACCCCGGATTACATTCCTCATAGTTGGCTGAGTTGTCCCCCAGAGCTGACACTCTAGCTGAGCTCCCAGCAGGTGAGATTATAGAGACTTCTCCTTTTTCCCTGTGAAAGGTGAGATGATTTAACCCCCTCCTCCCCGGGGCACCCAGCCAGGTATGGACAGGCCGGTGATGATTGTCCTGTGGATTGCGCTCAGTGATGTCACCGTCAGGGCGGGGTGTCTGGCATGGTGACAGCTTCTCATCTGTGGGATCTGCAGAGACTTGTCCCAGGTCAGTGAAGGCTGGGAGAGCAGCACTGTGTGCAATGGGAAGTTTGTATAGCTGCAGTGGGGGAGGGGGGGGTGTTGGTTGTACATTGTAACTTTGCATTCCCTCCCCCAGTAATCAGACTGTACATTATAACTTTGAAGGAGGAGGAAGTATTTCCTCAATCTCCCCTCCCCCCCCAGTGATCAGAATGTACTTTGTAACTTTATAGCAAATTGTCAGGTGAGAGGCTGCAGCAGGGGGCTGATCTGTGTCAGACATTTGTGAACACAGCCAAGAACCGCACCAGGATTTACATGATTTCTCATCTGAGTCGGTATCTCAGTCCAAGAAAAACTGCCAGTGCATGCTGGGATTTGTAGTTCTGTGGAGGGTATCAGGACTTTGTGAGTGGATGAACCCCTCCCCCCCCCCCATGTGATGGAGAGGAGTATTGTGTGGATTCCCCCCCCCCCTCCCATATTGTGTGGATTCAGCAAGGATAATAGGACAGGTGTGTACTGAGCCGCCACATTCCACCACCGAGGGATCGGCCCTTCCTGTTTGTCCTGGGAGGGACTTCGGCGTCACCGTCCTGGAAACTGAAGAGGACCTGTCTGATCCGAGATCCCAGGAGATCCCACCATCCATGGGGGTGGGGGGGGATATATCTAGGGGGTGAAGGACACAAGAGGACCTGTTAGAATCAGACATCCCCGGAGATCTGTCCATTTTTGGGGGATGGGTGCACTCAGGCGTCTCCAGCAGTTTGGGGGTCACACTGTGTATTTTACACACATTTCTGGGCGAAAAAAAATTGTAGTTTTTAGATTTTATAACTGAATGAACCCCAAAAAATCACTTCTATCACAACCCCCCTTCACATCAGACGTCACCCCCCATCACTTCAGAGACCCCCCTTACATATCGGCGCTCCCCTTGCATCTGGGGGGTCCCTATCCAAGCTCCCTCTTCTGGGGTCCCAACAAGCTCCCCGCTTACATCTGGGGGTCCCTATCCAAGCTCCCTATTCTGGGGGTCCCCAACCGAGCTCCCCTTATATCTGGGGGTCCCTATCAAGCTCCCTCTCTTCTGGGTGTCCCCATCTGAGCTCACGCTTACATCTGGGGGTCCCTATCCAAGCTCCCTCTTCTGGGTGTCCCCATCTGAGCTCCCCGCTTACATCTGGGGGTCCCTATCCAAGCTCCCTCTTCTGGGGGTCCCCAACCAAGCTCCCCTTATATCTGGGGTCCCTATCCAAGTTCCCTCTTCTGGGTGTCCCCATCTGAGCTCCCGCTTACATCTGGGGGTCCCTATCCGAGCTCCCTCTTTTGGGGGTCCCTATCCGAGCTCCCTCTTTTGGGGGTCCCTATCCGAGCTCCCTCTTTTGGGGGTCCCTATCCCGAGCTCCCTCTTTTGGGGGTCCCTATCCGAGCTCCCTCTTTTGGGGGTCCCTATCCGAGCTCCTCTTTTGGGGGTCCCTATCCGAGCTCCCTCTTTTGGGGGTCCCTATCCGAGCTCCCTCTTCTGGGGGTCCCCATCCGAGCTCTCCCTTACATCTGGGGGTCCCTATCCAAGCTCCCTCTGGGGGTCCCCATCCAAGCTCCCCCCCCTTACATCTGGAAGTCCCCCATCCAAGCTCCCTCTTCTGGGGGTCCCCATCTGAGCTCCCCCCCTTACATCTGGGGGTCCCTATCCAAGCTCCCCCCCTTACATCTGGGGGTCCCCATCCAAGCTCCCTCTTCTGGGGGTCCCATCTGAGCTCCCCCCTTACATCTGGGGGTCCCTATCCAAGCTCCCCCTTACATCTGGGGTCCCTATCCGAGCTCCCTCTTCTTCTGGGTGTCCCCCATCCGAGCTCCCTCTTCTGGGGGTCCCTATCCGAGCTCCCTCTTCAGGGGGCTCCCTATCCGAGCTCCCTCTTCTGGGGGGTCCCTATTCACGGTCCCTCTTCTGGGGGTCCCCATCCGAGCCTTCCTTACATTCTGGGGGTTCCCTATCCAAGCTCCCTCTGGGGTCCCCATCCAAGCTCCCCCCCTTACATCTGGGGGTCCGCATCCAAGCTCCCTCTTCTGGGGGTCCCCATCTGAGCTCCCCCTTACATACTGGGGGTCCCTAATCCAAGCTCCCTCTTCTGGGGGTCCCTATCCAAGCTCCCTCTTCTGGGGGTCCCTATTCAAGGTCCCTCTTCTGGGGTCCCTATTCAAGGTCCCTCTTCTGGGGGTCCCCATCCGAGCTCTCCCTTACATCTGGGGGTCCCCATCCAAGCTCCCCCCCTTGCATCTGGGGGTCCCCATCCAAGCTCCCTCCTTCTGGCGGTCCCCCATCCGAGCTCTCCCCTTACATCTGGGGGTCCCTATCCAAGCTTCCTCTTCTGGGGGTCCCTATCTGAGCTCCCCCTTACATAAGGATTCCCATCAGTCCCCCCCCCACCATCCACAGCGTCTCCCCCCCCCCCCCCCGTATGTTGAGGTTTCCATCACGGTCCCCTCCCCCCAATGTATTGTCCCCACCAGAGTTCTCAGGAACATATCGGGGTCCCCATTGCCCCCCCCCCCCATATATCAGAGTCCAACCCCTTTTTCTCTCTCTCTCCCTCTCTCCCTCTCTCTCTCCCCTCCCCTCTCTCTCCCCCTCTCTCCCTCTCCCTCCCCGGCGATATTCCTGGGACCCCCCAGCGGGGTACACGGCTACAATTTCCAGCCATGCTTCTCCATACATCGGAGTGTCTCTGGGAAAACGTTCGGGCTCCTCAGAATGAATGAATCCTCCATCCGGATCCTTCCAATCTTCTCTTCTCTGTGGTTGGGAATCTTAGATCTGACCCCCCTCTATATATTGGGGTCCCCTCCCCCGATCAGATATATGAACATTCTTACAACCAGTAACATCAGATGGAATTGCAGTGTGTACCCCGCTATCCTGAGGGCCGGATGTGGCCCCCGGGCCGTAGTTTGGAGGCCCCCTGTAGTGGTTTAGGAGTATCGGACCTGAAGGGGGGTGAATGGTTCCTATGGGGGCCCTCCGGGTGGATGGTGTGTGTGATCGCCGGGGGCGGGGATTGTCGTTTCCCGGAAAGCGTTAATCGCTCTGCGATCCTTTCTGGGGAAATCTTGTCGGGATTTTATTGCAAAAGTGAAACCAGAAAGTTGAATTCCAGGTGGTGAGTCATTCAGTGTAAGCGTCCAACCCCCCCCCCCCCCTTCCCTTCCATCCCCCCCCACCTCCGGCTGGTTGTCACCGGGGACAGAGCAGATCCCGGGTGTCAGAGATTCCTCGGGTGATCCACTCAGGGATTGTTCTGGGGAGGGGGGGCTCAGATGTGGTCAGGGAAGGGTTAGGTGCCCCCCCTCAGGTTGACATACTTTGCCCCCTGGGAACGCCGGGCTCGCCGGGACACGTTTCTTTGAATAGAGTCCTGTTATCCAGCCGGGGGCCTCTGATTGGCTGCGGGTGACATCACAGGCGTGTGGGTGAGGTCATCGGGTCTGCGGTTAGAAGATCGGCCGTGACCCCGGGAGAGTCTTCTACAATTATTGTGGTGACAGCACTCCGCCCTCTTATCATAACTTCCCATAGAAAAGTCCTCTTCTCCATTCTTCCCACCGCCGCAGGGTGCGCCGCAGAAAGGAAGGCTCCTGATTGGCTGCCGGGAGCAGCACAGATGCTTACACATGCGCTTTCTGCAGCACGCTGACATCGGTGTGACATCCGTCAACTGCCATTCTGCAGCAGCCTAAAGATGTAAGGAAGTGTCATGTGACTTTGTGCCCTCATCCTATACATGGTGCCGGTAGTCTGGGGGTCCTTTTACCTCTGGGAAGTGTCATGTGACACGTTCCCTCTTCCTATACATGGTGCCGGTAGTCTGGGGTCCCTTTTACCTCTGGGAAGTGTCATGTGACACGTTCCCCCATCCTATACATGGTGCCGGTAGTCTGGGGTCCCTTTTACCCTCTGGGAAGTGTCATGTGACACGTTCCCCCCATCCTATACATGGTGCCGGTTCTGTTGGGGGGACCCCTTTGCCTCGCAATGTCGTGTGACCTATACCCTCATCCTATACATGGTGCCCCTTGTCTTCTCGGAGGTAAAAGGGGGCTCTCCCCCCCCCCCCCCCCTACTCAGAAGACAAGGGGCACCATGTATAGGATGAGGGTATAGGTCACACGACATTGCGAGGCAAAGGGGTCCCCCCAACACAACCGGCACCATGTATAGGATGGGGGAACCGTGTCACATGACACTTCCCAGAGGTAAAAAGGGACCCCAGACTACCGGCACCATGTATAGGATGGGGGAACGTGTCACATGACACTTCCCAGAGGTAAAAAGGGACCCCAGACTACCTGGCACCATGTATAGGATGGGGGAACGTGTCACATGACACTTCCCAGAGGTAAAAGGGACCCCAGACTACCGGCAACCATGTATAGGATGGGGGAACGTGTCACATGACACTTCCCAGAGGTAAAAGGGACCCTGACTACCGGCACCATGTATAGGATGGGGGAACGTGTCACATGACACTTCCCAGAGGTAAAAAGGGACCCCAGACTACCGGCACCATGTATAGGATGGGGGAACGTGTCACATGACACTTCCCAGAGGTAAAAAGGGACCCCAGACTACCGGCACCATGTATAGGATGGGGGAACGTGTCACATGACACTCCCAGAGGTAAAAGGGACCCCAGACTACCGGCACCATGTATAGGATGGGGGAACGTGTCACATGACACTTCCCAGAGGTAAAAAGGGACCCCAGACTACCGGCCACCATGTATAGGATGGGGGAACGTGTCCACATGACACTTCCC